>JAJEJO010049608.1:0-36796 GCA_020662805.1 Glaucomys volans
GTTCTTTCTCAACCTGTTTATCAGTTTAACGACCTCCGGGCAGGTTGTGCAACCTTCCCAGGGGGGTTGGGTAGAGTGACCTAGGTCATGGGTTTAAGACATGAAGCTGGGGCCTTTCAATTGCTAATTTGTTCACATTTTGAGATGAAGATTTGAGTGGGTTCATATTAAGATTGATCATTTCTATAACTGAGTGAATAATGGCACAGAGAAAATCAAGAAGTCTTCCTTTGTACAGTGTGGCACTGCATACAGTTTCATTAGTTATTATGAAAATAATGAGGTAAGCACACCAGACTGAATTCTTTTGGAACAATGAAGATAACTGAAATTGCATATGTCTAACATTGCTCAACAGGATTTAGGAGACTAGAGGTGGTCTGGCTGGAATCTATTACTGAAATTTACATAGGAAAAATGTTAAGACATTCTGACTTCCTAAAGTGAATCCCCAAGGAGTCTAACAGCTAGTGGTGGTTATTGAAAGCAATAAAGAGAATTCATAGCCCCAAAGGCTAGAATGAAAATTGAGTGTGTGGTTCCGGTATTTCAGAGAAAAGCAGACAGATTACAGATCTGAGGCACTGACAGATTCCCCTCAACACAGAGTTACTGTTTCACTCACCCCTTCATTATTTCCTCACTTGTGCATACAGAAGTTTCAAGCCCCCAGATTCTCACAGGGCTTTAAAAAGTTCAATTTGGAGAAAATACTGACAACTAGCACCTCACTAGATCAGTCATGTATCAGAACATCATTTTATGTCTACCTAACATGATTATATTTCTAATATGTTGCAATGTCACAAATTCCTCATTTTGTACCTTAGAAAGCTGACTAATTGTCTATAAACTGTATTTTAGATTTAGCCTTCCAGGTGTTTGGTATGCTTACCTTAATATTTGCATAACAAGTGCCTATTTCATTAGTATTTATGTAACAATAGGGATTACAAAGACTGTGGCATTGGATAGCTTCTTCTGAAAACACCAAAGTATCAAGGGAAAATGAGAAGTGAAAAGTTTTTGAATGCCCATCTCAGAACCTGGGGTAGGGGTGGGGGAATTAGAAAACCCTCTGTGGAGCTCCAAAATGCTCCTTATCTTTTACATCCACAAGATAGATCAAACAGTCTGCTCAAAAGGATCACAAAGCTACAATCAATTAAAGGTAGAATTCTACAAGTTTCTTGACTTATATTAATGTATAGTGTAGAAGTTGGAACTCAAAATACAAGGTCACTTTTTACCAAGTAAGATTGAGATAAAATTGAGAATTTTAAATCCCCAAATTGCCCAAAACTTGTCTTATTTAAAGAAGGAGTACTGCATCAAAACTGAGAGAACCAGACTTACCACTGAATCTTTTACCTTGGACAGTCACCCCAGCAGATACATGATTCTCCTAAAGACTCAATTTTACACCTCTTGTAGCCTTAGACCCAAAGCAAAAGATTTTTCTCTTAAAGTAGTCCCAAAGGAGAAGGAAAGACCTACTCTGGGAAAAAAATATTCAGAAGTCTTGTGGAAATGTGGCAATGTAAATATTAGCAAAGTAAACATGCCTGAGGAGAGAGAAATAGACATCCCAAGAGTTACTATAGATTGGTTCTGAACTGAAGCTAATTAGAGACCCAGAACTCGACTAGGATTCACTAATTGAAAATCAGTGGCATTGGAGGTCAACTAAAAGAAAGATAATATGGCCAAGCTCTCTTAGGACATCCATTGGAAATGTGGTCATAAACTATGGTACTTTCCCTGATTCTTAGAACATATTGTTACCGACTAAAAGAATCTCTAGGTTTATTCCTGTGAAATGAGATCCATTATGGTGGGTACATCAAGTGGAAGCCATTACATCATACCTGCAGCAATACTTGAAGTGATACTCTATCCCAAGGGATTGATGGAGATCAATGCCATTATCAAAATCTGGAAAATTCGGGGTGAGGATTCTTACTGCACCCTTCATTAGTATACTTTGTGACTGCTACAAAAGTCAGGCAGGCTTTACAAAATGAATGATTGTACAACATTACTAACCTAATCAGGTAATGGTTACTAATCACAACTGAGATAAACAGAGTTTTTAGTGGAGAAATTAATATACTTCTGTGCACCTATGCTTCTTTCTCTAGAATTTCTGTCAACAAAGATAATCATACTCAGAATTTACAGAATGCCTTGACTGTCTCATGTCAATCAGATCATCTGCTCCTCAGCATCATAGTCCAGAGGGACCTTGATAGTTCTGTTATTCCTCAAATATCAGGCTGATTCATTTTATTGATAATTTTGTGGGCCTGGTGATAGGATGCAGTAAACTAACTGATTTAGTAATACACAAATATGCAAGACAATCTGAGATGAACCTTGTAACTGTTAAGCATACTGCCACACCTGTGCAGTTTATAGGGAAAAAGAGCATGCTGAGATATCCCTTCTCATGGGAATTTGCAGGAGGGAAAGACAGAAGGACTTAGGCAGCCTGGGCAAGATGGCAAGTGAGGAAGTAAAGGGCAGATCCAGAACAAAGGAGCACAGAGAGGGTAAGTGTGGGACCCAATCAGACAGATACTTCCACACACATGCTCCTAAACAGGGGATCCAATAAAAAAACAAAGACAGACTTGTGGACAGAGGGGTCACCAATCAATAACAGTGAGGAGAACATGGACAGGGGAAGGAGGAAATGTCAGAGGCTATAACTCCTCAATCAGATTCCCAGCTCTAGGGCCCCTTCTCTTCAGAGAACTGTCTTTGTCGCTTTTGCCTAAACCTGCTGCCTGCTTGCTATCTGTTCTTCAATTCTTTGCTGAACCAAGACAAGGAACTCAGCACCCCTAGACGGAAATAGTACCATAGCCTATGAGGAAAGGAGCATGTTTGTTTGGAGTCTTGGGATAATCAGAGAAAACACATCCCATATTTGGGTTCACTTTCCTGACCCTTTTGCCACTCGGCTTAGTCTGGGTTCTGGATGGAGAAAGGAGTTCCTAGAAGACAATATGAGTTGCTCTGCTCTTCTGAAAGTGGGGCAGTGATGTGATGAAAATGTTGTAGGGAGCATCTGAGAAGTTATAAAAGAATCAGAGTGCAAGGATTTGGACTATGGACACGCCCTCTTCTGCAGAGTACTTGGATAGTCCTGCAGCTTGGCAGAGGCTGGTCAAAAAAAAAACTAACTCAAGGTGATTGTCCTTCATGACCTGGGTATTATCTGATCACTGACTAGTAACATGGGACATTAGCAAAAGCATTCCAAGTTTAAAAGAAAAGTATTTGTTAAAAGAGTGTGACTCTTTATCATTTTTTTGGATGTTTCGTTTCTCTTTTACAACATCTCTTTCAGATTGATACATGTCTTTAATTGAAAAGAAGCAAGGTAAAAGGAAACCTTTTAAAATTCTAATTTTCTGAAGAATGGACAAACAGTATTACATATTAATTCATATTTAGTAAGATACAGAAATAGTTTAATGATTCCACCAAATATAAAGTGTTGATTCAGAATAATAGCTGTGGGTTCCAAAAAGTTATATGTATCCTTTCATCTTTATTGACAAATATCTACATTTATAGAATTACCTTGTCTGGTATCTTCAACTATTCATTCTTTATTCACTTGTTGATAAATTAATAGATAAGGATAAAAATAGAATCATGAGCAGTGCAGTGGGTTGTAAATAAATCTCTATAACAGTGAATATATGTTGGCCTGGGAAATGCTCCTGCTTTAACTGATTCAGTGCCTTCATCTCTAAATAGGGATAAAAAGATAATAATGTAAAGGGAGTTAATATTAGTATTAATTATCCATATGCTTCATGAATTTTATCCATCTAAAGAAGATGTTTTCTTAAAAATTGAACAAAGGTATAACTGTGTTTACTGTCTTTATGATGATTAACTGGATTAATGACGTTTAACAGATTTTAACAATATTCAAAACTATTTCATGGACTCCATATTGATTTAACAACCCAAGTACTCTATAAACCAAGAAGAAAAGATGTTACAGGATCCCAGGTTAATTAGCTTTTGATACTTAACCAGTCTTATCTAGTCTTTTGAGCCTAAAAATATAACAAGAATGTTTTAAAGTACAGTTATTCTCAAACTTGGTTTAAGAGAGAAAAAGATGCTAACCCTCATTTAATGAGGCTTAACTAAGTTTAATGGAGCTTGAAAATTTTAATGAAATTTATTTTTTAATGAGACATAAGACCCCTTCAATTTCAGATTATGAGGATTTTACTTAATAACTGAAAAGTATCTTAATTCCTGAAGCAATTATGAGTACGTTGAAATACAATAAACAAAGCTGCCTTCTAAAAGATACATTTCATTTTTCTTTTTTAAACTGGAAGGGAAAGAAAAAATCAGGGTAACTAAATTGTGAATTTTCCAACAAAAAAGCAAATAATCTTATAGGTTTTTAAAATTGGAAGGAACCTTTTATTCCACATCATCATATCTTCCACCCAGACAGGATCCCTCTCAAAAGGATTTCTGAAATTCTGTCATTCAACCCCAGACGATAAGGTCTTTTGGCTTCATGTATCTGAAAATACTTATTTCACCATCTTTCTGGAAAATGTTGTGTTGTACACAGGATATTAGGTTTGTAGGGACTGTGTTGTTGTTGAGAGTATTTTGGTTTTTGTTTACTAACCACTTTTAATATGGCACAATTTTTAGCATGGCTTACCCATGATGAGAATCAGCCTCCCTGTTCAACTTTGTTTACCTGTACGTAATGTGACTCTTTCTATGGATGTCTTTAGAATTTGTCATGGATTTTCAGCAGTGTGATTATAATGTGCCTATGAGTGCTTCTCTTAATTTAATTCTTTTTTAAATTTGCTAAACCTGTTCACTTCATGAATTAATTTCTTTCATGCAATTTGGAAAATTTTAACAATTATTTTTTTTAAAACAGTTCCTGTCTGTTTGATTGTATCTCTGCTTAGAAAATCTGATAGTAGACGACTGTCAAGTAGTCTTGACAGCTACATAGATGTTCTAGTTTCTGTAACTTTCCTGAATACAAAGAACAATGATTGCACAGTATTTAACCTGATAATGAGACCTAAACAAAGATTGTTGGCATCATTCTTTAGATCTTGCATCTCCAACAGAGAGCAGAGCTCCACCTGATCCCTGCTTAATCTTCAAAAATCTGTATTTGTGAGTCTTTGTTTTCTAATCTCCCTTTGCCCCTTGCTGAACTCTAAGTTTGTGCTTATTGCGGCAATTTTGTTCTGTTACTTCTCAGTCCTACCTTCATGACTCTATTCTTAGCAACATTGATGACAGTGGTAGGATAGTAAAGACAATCAATAAACCAAGCAGACTATACTCTGTTTTGAGTATTTTCAAGACCACAATCATTTCTGCTTGCCCCCACTTGACCAATAGTTCTGCTGTCCTCTCCTCAGGAAGGGCTTTTCTTATCATGTGAGTCAAGATGTCTCCTCTTGGGTTAGGGATATAGCTCAGTTGGTGGAGTGCTCACCTTGAATGCACAAGGCCCTGGGTTCAACCCCCAGCACCACAAAAAAAAAAAAAAGATTTCTCCTCTCTCTATGTAGACCACACCCAGTAAAAGCCCTCAGCGCTACTCTGGGTTTGCTGCTCACATATGAAACTTTCCTCTTCTAGGAATCAGCTTTTTCAATAATGCCAAGGATCTATATAATTTTGTACTTTGTATGGGTTTACCTTTGTGTTACTACAAGAATGAAACCTGTCCATATCTTTTTGCAACCTAACCAGAACTGAAACCCCCATCACCTGATATTCCTAAAATCAAATCCCTAGAAATACTGGTATTCTGGTATTGCTACAAATTGCTGAAAATATTTTGTTATTTTTTTTTCCCTGTATAGGGGCTTAAATGTACTAGGCAAGTGCTCTACCATTCAGCTCTACCCCCAATCCCTTTATGTTCCCTGTACTTAACTACTTTTCAGGGATTAAACCCAGGGGCGATTTACCACTGAGCCACATCCCCAGTTCTTTTTTGTATTTTATTTAGAGACAGGGTCTCCCTGAGTTGCTTAGGGCCTAAGTTGTTGAGGCTGGCTTTGAACTCGGCAATCCTCCTGCTGCAGTCTCCCAAGGAAAGTTTCCCAAGGAGAGGTTTAGCAATCCTACTGTGGCTTACTGCTATAGTAATTTATTAATTAAATCCATTTTTAGAAAGGAAGTATATTTTTCAAAGAAATGTTCTTAATACATTCAGAGCCTAGTTTTCCCCCTAAAAAACTCTCAAGTAATTAATTTAATTAATTCATGTGTACTGCCAAAGACTGAATTCATGATCTTCAATCTAGTTTTTTCTTTTTTTCACCAAAGTAAATAAATATTCACCAATGGTAGGTCTTCTAGCATACAGTCCAATGTCCATTTTATCTATAAGATTACTAATAATGCTGCTATTTAGTATCTAATATATTTTAGTACTCTTTGAAGTAATTACCCTAATACTACAAATGTGTACAATTTCCTTCTATGAAAGCAAAACATAAAGTAGTAGTTAAATGCTATTTCTGTCCCCTGTCCCCCCATTATTTAATTTCATAATTTTACATCATAATTGTCCAAGTAGAAATTCTTTCTTGTTCTTCATGCTCTCCATATAGCCTTAAAAATATTAATTTCCTAATATTTTCTTTCTTATTGGTCTACAGATTTTCACTCTGTATTTGCAGGATTTTTTATTTTTTAATGTTTATAATGATTATCTGATGTCTCTCAAATAATTTATAAATACACATTAAAAATTTGAGTACATTTAAAGCCCAACATGTAACCACATATATTTTTCTGAAACTCTTTTGGATGAGAAATACTCAAATTTTATATTTTTAATTTATTTTCTATTTGAACTGTGTTAACATATGGAAATAACCATATGATCTTATGTACCTTTAAAATTAAATTTAGATCTTTCTGCCACATTATTGATTCTCCTATCAACTATGCCTTTTGTCTTTCCTGAGAGCAAATAATTCTGGAATTCTAAGCCAGGGTTCTGAACATTAAATCCTGTTCTTTTGTTATTTATTTCATCTTGTAATAGGGATACCTTTCTTCATATTAGGGATAAAAATATTCATTATGTTATCTTTGTCCTTGATAATGTAAATGGTAATTTTTTTTTTGTACCTGTATTGAGCAGAATTTCCTCAGGCAAATGCAGCATTCATCTACTCAGACCTTGACCAACTGTATTAAAAATGTTTTACTTACCTCACCTTCTTTTTTTTTTTATTGGCTACATTAGTATCCTAGTAACACTTGTTAAAATAAAACATAAGTAATTTTTTTTTGCTTTTTTTTTGACACTTTCAAAAAGAATACCAAGAAATGGAATGTTTAGAATAGGGAAAGAGATAACCAATGAGTAAGGTACAAAAGGATCTTTGAACCTTTTGATCTGATCTAAGCTCAGAGCTCCCAAAGAAACACCCAAAACTTTGCCTGACATTTTTCTTTTTATCATTTGAGCAGAATTATATTTCAAACTATGTATATTTTCTTCATGATTTTGCCTCTTCTGCTTTTTTTCCCCCCCAAGAACCCTTTCAGCCAGGGAAAATTGACAAGAGAGTGAGATACTTATAGAATAATTTTTCCACTTCAAATTATAGGATATAACCAAACCTTGAGGAAAAGACCAGGAAAGGTCATTTGTAGTTCAGAGTTCATGAACTAGGAAGTAAAAGGAAACCTTTGTCTAGTGAGGATTGGAAATGAGTCAACACCCAAAATGCCCCAAAAAGTGGAACTCCACACTGAGCACTAACTCTTCAACTATACATTATCTAACACTTTCCTTAGAAATTTTCTAAATAAATTAAGGGATTAGTGTAGGAATTGTCCTTTAAAAGGATTTCACTGTGACCAAGATGTCCTCAACTACATTAATAAGTAGTTTTTTAATCAGCCAGAGAAATGCTGGACACACTATTAATGGTAAACATTGTAATACTCATTCCTTTAACCTGACAACGACCAAATTGATGTAGAGTTAGCCAGAAACAGTTTGGCTCTCCTTCAGAAAACCCCTACTTCAACTTAACCAGAAAAAGGAAAATTTATTTGCCTTAACACTTTTCTAGAGCATGAGTCTGCTATTGATAGATTTTGTATGTCTGAAAATATATTTCATCTTCCTCCTTGAAAGATATTTTCACTGGATCCTCCATTCAGAATTGACAGTTTTATCTTTAACTATGTTGCTTGCTATCTTTTGGCTATATTATTTCCAGTGAGAAGTCTGCTGGACTTCTGAATATTATTCTTCTGTACATAACATGTATCAGTAATTTTAAACAATTTTATTTTAATGTGCCTTGTGCCATTTTCTTAAGCTTTCTTATCCTTAGGTTTTATTGAGTTCTTGGATCTATTGATTTAAAATTCTCAGCAGAATTTGGAAATACTTTGACAATTTTTTTTAAGATGTTTTTTCTGATTCTTAAAGATATAATGGCACATACAATCACTCATTCAAATGCCTTACATTTCTTAAACTCATCTTTTATTTGTTGGAAATCATTTTCTTTCTCTGATTTTAATTTTAGGCAATTTCTGCTTCTATTTATTAAAACTCAGTAAATCTTTTTTTCTTCTGTGTATAATTTGCAATCTTTTCTAGAAAAGTTTTCACTTTTCTAGTTCAGGTAGCTAAATGGTAGAGCACCTGAATAGCATGTATAAGGCTTTGATCCTCAGCAATGCTTAGGAACTTTCAAAAGTGGATACCCTATCTCTGCTAACATTGTCAATTTGTTTTGTCCAGTTTATTGACTGTGTGAAATATAGCCATATATTCCACACATTCTAGACTGGTAATTTTAGACTTGATAATAGACAATGTAAATTTTACCTTTTGGTATTAATATTACCCTATTTGTTCTTGAATTTTTTCTTGGAAACATTTGTAACTCTTTAGTTTCAAAGCTTTCCTTTAGACTTCAGTTTCTGAGACCAAAGCAGCTTAATATAATTCCCTCTACTACTTAGATAATATTCTAATGACTCATGAATATGAAGTTCCCTGAATTGTAGGGAAAAAAAAAAAAAAACAAGACTTTTCCAGGCCCTACTCAAGATCTCTTGATTATTCCATCTACTACTTTCAATTGATTCTTTTCCTGGCCTTGGGTATTTTCTACTCAGCTGAACATGTCCATGGGACCCTCTGAAAATCTCCAGAGTACTCTCTCTGCATAGCTCTTGCCTTTTTCCAGAACTGTGCTTTGTGATATATCAACACCAAGGCCTCCCCAGGCTCTAACCTTCCTCTCCTCAAGTCAGGAAGTCCCCAGGACCCTCCTCCCTGAGCTTCATCTTCTTATCATTGCCTTTCTTGTTTTCATATGAAGATGTAAATTCCATTACTCCATTCTGTCTTGGCTGCCAGAGATTGCCTTTTGCGAATTAGTTTTTATTTAATTCTCATCACATATTTACCAGGTTTAATCATTTTTCAAGTACAAAAAAAACCCTAAATATTGAATAGTTGACAACTAAACTCTGGGAAAAAAGCGACCTTTTACAAAGAAATCAGGCTTAATGTTTTATAAACATAATGACATTTCACTCTGAGCTTATACAACCATTTAATTAATACCTGTCACGTGAGGCAGCAGTCAAGCAGTAGAAAGACAATTTTTACATTGCCTTTGTCATTTTCAATTATTCAAAAAAAAAATTTTTTTTTTTTTTGTACTGGGGATTGAACCCAGGGGCACTCGACCACTGAGCCACATCCCCAGTCCTATTTTGTATTTTATTTAGAGACAGGGTCTCACTGAGTTGCTTAGGGCCTTGCAAAGTTGCTGAGGCTGACTTTGAACTCGTGATCCTCCTGCCTCAGCCTCCCAAGTGCTGGGATTACAGGCATGCGCCACCGCGCCCGACTTCAATTATTTAAAATTTTGACAGAAAGTTTTCATGTTTTTCAGAAGGTAAATTTAAATGAAGTTTTAAATATATTAATATTTTACCATTTAAATGGTGATCAAAGAACTTTGATCTAAACCTAATTGAAAAATAAAATTCATTTTGTTTGCTCTTTACATTTGTTGTTTTAGGTTTTAAATATAAGTATTTATGAGTTTCAGAGTATAGGAGAATGGCAAAGTGATAAATTTTTAAATTCAACATACAAAGTCATACATAGGCCACATTTTTTTTGGACACAAATGGGGTACAACTTTTCATTTCTATGGTTGTACACAATGTAGATTCATATAATTCATGTAATCTTACATATATATAGGGTAATACTGTCTGTCTCAGTCTTTCCTTCCCCCACCCACTCCCATCCCATTTTCCTCTACACCATTCAAAGTTACTCCTTTCTTCTCTTGTCCACCCCCCTGCCACCCATCCCCTCCCTTATGTATCAACATCCACTTATCAGAGAAAGCATTCAGCCTTTTGTTTCAGGGGATTGGCTTATTTAACTGAGCATGATATTTTCCAACTCCACCCATTTACCAGCAAATGCCATAATTTTATTCTTTTTTGTTGCTGAGTAATATTCCATTCTGTATATGTATATATATATGTATATATATGTATATGTATGTATATATGTATATGTATGTATATATGTATATATACATACATATGCCACAGTTTCTTTATCCAGTCATCAATTCAAGGGCATCTAGGTGGGTTCCACAAGCTAGCTACTGTGAATTGAGAAGCTATGAACATTGATGTGGCTGCATCACTGTACGGGCTGATTTTAAGTCCTTTGGGTATAAATAAGGAGTGGAGTAGCCAGGTCAAATGATGGGTCCATTCCAAGTTTTTTGAGGAATCTCCATACTGCTTTCCAAAGTGATTGCACCCATTTGCAACTCCATCAGCAATGTATGAGTGTGCCTTTTTCCCAACATCCATGCAAACACTTATTATTGCTTGTGTTCCTGATAATAGCCTTGCTAATTTGAGTTAGATGAAATATTAGGGTAGTTTTAATTTGCATTTTCTAATTACTAGAGATGATGACCACTTTTTCACATATTTGTTGATCACCTGTATATCATCTTCTGTGAAGTGTCTGCCCAGTTCCTTACCCCATTTATTGATTGGGTTCTTTGTATTTTTGGTATAAAGTTTTTTAAGTTCTTTATAAATTTTGAAGATCAGTCCTCTGTCTGAAGTGTGTGGCAAAGATTTTGTTCCCACTCTGTAGGCTCTCTTTTCACATTATTGATTGTTTCCTTTGCTGAAAAAAAAAAGCTTTTTAGTTTGGATCCATCCCATTATTGATTCTTGCTTTTATTTCTTGCTCTCTGGGGGTCATGTTAAGGGAGTTTGGTCCTAAGCCAACATGATGAAGATTTCGGCTTACTTTTTTTCTATTTGGCGAGGGTCTCAGGTCTAATTCCTAGATCCTTGATCATTTTGAGTTGAGTTTTGTAGAGGGTGAGAGATAGGGGTTTAATTTCATTTTACTGCATGTGGATTTCCAGTTTTGCCAGCACCATTTGTTGAAGAGGCTATCTTTTCTCCATTGCATGTTTTTGGCATTTTTGTCTAGTATGACATACCTGTACTTATGTGGGTTTGTCTCTGTCTTTTATTCTGTACCATTGGTCTACCTATTTTGGTGTCAATACCATGCTGTTTTGTTTTTTGTTGTTGTTGTTGTTTTTGTTTTGTTTTTTGTTTTTTTGGTACTAAGGATTGAACCCAGGGGCACTCCACCATTGAGCCACATCCCCAGTCCTATTTTGTATTTTATTTAGAGACAGGGTCTCACTGAGTTCTTAGGACCTTGCAAAGTTGCTGAGGCTGGCTTTGAACTCACGATCCTCCTGCCTCAGTCTCTCAAGTGCTGGGATTACAGGCATGTGCCACTGCACTCAGCACCATGCTGTTTTTGTTACTATTACTCTATAGTACTATTGCTCTATAGAGCTATTGTGATACCTTCTGCATTATTCTTCCTGCCCAGGATTGCTTTGGCTATTCTGGGTCTTTTGTTCTTCCAGATGAATTTCATGATTGCTTTCTCTATTTTTATGAGGAATGTCATTGGGATTTTAATTGCAATTGCATTAAATCTGTATAGCACTTTGGGAAGTATGGCCATTTTGATTATATTCATTCTGCCTATCCAAGAACACAGGAGATCTTTCCATTTTCTCAGATCTTCCTCAATTTCTTTCTTTAATGTTCTGTAGTTCTCATTGTAGAGGTCTTTCACCTCTTAGTTAGATACTTGATTCCCAAGTATTTTATTTTTTTGAGGCTATTGTGAATGGAGTTGTTTTCCTCATTTCTCTTTCAGATGATTCATCGTTTATGTATATAAATGGATTAGATTTGTGTATTTATTTTATATCCTGCTATTTTGTTGAATTCATTAATTAGGTCTAGAAGTTCCCTGGTGGAGTTTTTTGACCCTCTAAATATAGAATCATGTCATCGCAAATAGTGACGGCTTGAGAAGCCAAATTAATATTGTTGAATTTAGTCTTTTAGAAAGCTGAATCAGAAGTCTATGTTTTATATACAGTGAGAAATAATATTAGTTATTGAACTAAGAAGCCATAAGAAGATCATTTTGAGTGTGGTGATTAAGTTTATTTTATCTGCCTGCCAGACCATCAGCTCAGTCTTTTAATTGATGAATTCTTTTAAATATTAGAAACAAAATTCATCCATATTTATGAAAAGATAGAACAATATTTTTATTATATTTTTACTTTTCAGGCATAGTTCTTAAATAGAAATTATCTGTTTTAAGGGAGAAGAACTTAGATATCATCATAATGTTTATTTATAAGATCAAATATTAATCAATTACTTTATATTCTAATAGTACAACTCTGTCTTATCTAATTTGTCATATAATGAAGTTTTTTAATTCTCTTTTATGCCTTTTTTTAAGATTACAAATCTCAAAAGTAAACTAAATTAAGTTCTCTATGCTTTTTAGCACCCTAACTTGTGAACTGTTATCTTATGTTGTTACATGCATATAATATGCAAGAAAAGAAGGACAAATATTAATGGACAAGACCAGTAAAAATAATTCTTAGAGTCAAAGAAACCAAGACCTAAAGCTACAACAAATATATTGAAAAGGGTCAGCAACCCTTTCTGTTTTTTTCCACCACTTTCTACCTTCTGTAGAGTGATTATATCATTTGAAGAGAAACAGGTCTAGATTCCCATACCACTTTTAAAAATCATAAACAACATGACCTTAGGACTAGAGGTAGTCTACTATGCTAAATTCACCAGGATCATATGATATAAGTCCCTGGACAGAAAGTGGAGTTTCTAGACTTCCCTCAACCCTTTAGCATAATGTAAACAAAAAAAATTATTTAAGTAAACAATTCATTTGTCTAATATGTCTCAGATCCCAGATTCAACTTATCTCAATTTTTGTGTATTTTGTTTTGTTTTATTTTAAACATGGCTTTGTAACCAGGATGTGAAAATATAAAGTCTAAGAAAAATCTATTAAATGATCATTTGGATCTAAATTTCTCTGAAATATAAAAGAACAAATAATGAATTTAAGAACAATATTATCCTGGCATACAGTATTTAATAATCTACTACACTTGATCTCAAATGCATTGGAAGCTTCTGCTTTTAAGAAAAAGAGAGTAAAATTCATTCATTCATTGACTTATTCTTGGTATTCCACATTTAAAACCTCTGTCATTTGACTCTAAGTTTTACACACAAGTTTAAACACAAGTATTCCTGATAGAAGTAAGAAATTTGACTTTCATCTGATTTGTGGCTTCAAATAAATCATTTGTAAATTCTTGGATAAAACAGAGGCAGTATAGAATTTGAAGGCACTGAACAACTGAAAAATTTGATGAGGGGATGTCCTTTAAAATGGGAAGAATAAGAAATGCAAAATTCGAGGTTGATAACAAATGCCACCAATGTATACACTTGCCAATTCTGTATTTGTACACTTTATGTGTGACTTACTAATATCACATGTTAAAAATGATATTCAAATACGAGTAATCACAAACTCCCAAAAGTTTATGACATTTTACATGGTCTGTATTTTACTTTTTCTATTTTATAGTCTATGAATTACTTATTTGTTGGAATTTTTAAAGCAATAAAAATATTTTTATTTTCAACAGAATATAGTATAAAGCAAAGACTGAAACCTTAATACTGATTGTCAAGGTTTCTACATGGTGAGTAAAAGCACCAACAAGTTTCTCTTATTTGTAGAAGGAAACTTTGAAATCATTGATATTCAATAATTTGCAAATTATAGTCAGAGGAAAGTCCAAGAGTAGTACAGAGATCCCATAATTGACAGTTCTATACTTAATGTATATGATATTATTAAAATCCTTCCACTCACTTCCCTCTAACTCAGCTTCTTCATCACATGTCTTTGTCCTATATTCTATGTGCATTCTCAATAGAGAGGTCAATAAAACCTACTAATGTATAAAAGCATAATTGAGGTTGTGTAGAATAATTATTAAGGAATTGTTTTCCTAAGTTTTACCTGTTTATATAGTGGAGCTTATTAAAGTCAAATATCTAAGCACAGAAGATAGCATTGCAATGAACAGAGAGCATGGTACAGATCCAAACCTTTGGTTTCCATCCTACAACCAAACTCTTCACCTATACTATGGTTGCAAGTATTTCCTGATCATGTACCATGTAAATATTCCAATCATGGACTTATCCAAGATGCTTCACAATGACACTAGAAGAAAGACGGGTAAAGGATTTATGGGTTCTGCAGATACCATGGTAATAAGGAAATAAAGACTTTGCTTAAAATTTGGAAAACCTTGATGTAAATAAGCAAATACAAAGAAGATTTTGAGCAATACAATAGAACCATTGTATCCCTAATACAATTCTAAAGATTTTATAATATGCTACAGAATCTGGGCCAGGTTATTAAAGTATGAAAAATGATGTGTCATAACTGAGACATATGGAAATTCATTATGCAGTATGGAGTCATTCCTATCAAACCCTAATAAAATGGAGTCCTGGCACCATGAGAAAGAAAGGGAGATGCTCAGGTCATGGGCATCTGCTCCAAGAGCTATCCCACACAATCAATCCAGTTAAACAGTCTGCCATATCCTTGAGACGATTTTCAATTAGTATCTGATGAGGAAAATACCAACTTTAGCCTTAAAGCTAGTTTGTATAGTAACTGCTGCTGTTTGACAGTAAGAGTTTACCAGATCCCCCAAGCACTGAATGAACCCCCTTTCAAAATAACTTGCATGGACTTCTCTGTTTATTAAAACTCTCAACCTTTCCCTTGTTCTCTGGACATACCAGAGAAACCTCAGCTTGTGCCTGTGTGTCCAGGATTGCAATCCTATTCTTTTTCCCAAATAAAAGTTCCTTTACTGGAGATTCATCAATTTTTTTGTTGACTTTGACAGACATAATAATGCAGACAATGAATCCAATGGACACTCTTAAGGAAAGCTTGAGTAATCAGGACAAATTGAGGAAGCATTATAGATGCCAAGTTTCAGTAGGCAAATGAGGAACAGCTTTTACTGTTTTTAAGACAGGAGGTTAAAAGAATATTGTATGATATCATAAAGTGAGAGTAATAGGGACTATGGAATGAAGAATAGAGATGTGAAACCAGAAACATCGAATGAGATCTGTCAAAAATAGGGGTCCCCAGTGGGGTCATGTTGAAAGGGAACCAATTCCAGTACGAGCCATAAAATAGGTAATTGTACAAAACTTGATTTCAGATGTGCTGGAAAGAACCTGCTCTATAAAACAAAAAGAAAGAAAACTTATCTATTTGTACCTCAATCGTTTGACTTAAAGCTGGACCCACCGTGGAGGAGAAAAATCTATTGCCAACTTTTCCCCTCAGCAAGGTGATGCTAAGATGTATGATCAATTTCCAGGCTTCATAAAACAGGAATCCATGAGTACGTGGAATCCTTGAATAGACGGTCATACCAATATGACTTCTTTGTTACATTTGTACTGCTTACATGTGCTGCCATTTTGGAGATAATATTGAAATTGTGATTCTGTGCATTTCTGTCTTTCTCATCTATTATTTACTTAAATAAAGAATGGCATTATAAATTTGCTAATTGTTTCTTCTCAAAAACTAGCAATTGAGTCTTATATATAGTGGGAAGTTTTAAGTATTGGTTAACCTGAATTTAACTAAGGATATTTAGGTTCAAGAAAAAGAGTGAGTTTCAGAATATAAGCTATATATTATTAGCATACATAGCAGCAAACCTCCTGAGAGCTACTTTTTTTAAAACTTAAGTTCTCCTCTCTGAATTGACTGCCTTATTTTAAACTTTATTGTCCTCAAACAGAATTAGTGTTAAGAACCTAAACTATCTTTGACTTCTGTCTCACTCTGTGTCCTTGAATGTTGCATCTTTTTTTCTTGGATCTAAATTCCAGATAATACTGTTGGTCTTTAGAATAGTATGGAGTGATGCCTTTATCTCTCTTAGTGGTTTGTGGTTTGAAGTGTTTCTATGGTAGAGTGATATATTATGATGTGATACTGACCTAGCAAGCATAAATCTTTTCTCAAATTTTGCTGCATAAAAATACATGAAAAAATTCACAGGTACATACAGTCACAGGGTCATCATTCAGACCATCGAGTCCATTTGGCTGAGATTTGGGGAAGAGTTTGTGTCACTGGAATAAGGTACAGCCAAATACTTCATGTCTCTGTTCATGTAAGCAGAGTGCTTGATGCAAGTGGGATAACAAATAATGTGGTTTATAAAGGTGTTGAAAGGAGGCTTTGTACAGTTATTGCATTTTATCAAGACACCAAAAGTCTTTGCCAGGGAATTCTTGTCTTCACTTACTAGTGTCCTCAACTCTGATTTGACACTTTATTATAATAAAATGCCTAACGTGGGGATATTTAAATGAAAGCAAATACGACATGTTTGATTTTATTTCAGTCAGTCTATGCTAGCATTTTTTAAGTTCCTTATCTCTGAATTTTATATTTTCTCTTCTTAAGAAAAGTTACTAATGGTAAGAAATCATCCCACCAAGCATAGAAAACATCCTTGGTTCCTCTCCTCTGCTTCTGAGTGAGCAGCTTTGCCCCAGGACCTTGTCGCCTACCACAACTAGCTGAATTGGGTGGATGTTCAATCAAATCTGGACCAACTGGAAATTGTCTCTGGTGTATATGAAGTTGCTACCCAGAGAAGTTAGAAGCAGTAATCCCTAACATCAAAACAACCTCTTGTGTCTTCCCCTTGGCTGCCGTGAACACCTCTGACAAAAACATCTGGTGTACAAGGATAAGGAGGAAAGAAACTGATCTACAAAAAAAAGCAAGGATTAGAGGAGGGAAATGTGAACCCAGAGCTGGAGACCAAGAAACAAGGGTAATTGCTCTCAGGGTGTCAGATTGTTTTAGGGTTCTTAATTTCCACTTCTCATGACCTGATTCCATCTGCCCTTTAACTCAAAGTTAGGAAAATGTTTAAATTATAAATATCCTTCCTTGCTGAGGCAGAATTCAAGTTCATGTTTGCACTTTCAAAAACTAGGACTATACAGATATTACAGTAAGTACTCAGAAAGACAGTGATTGAAATATGATACATTTTAAGAACAATTCTTGCTTTAAATGCTTTGGTTCCAACAAATTAAACTGATTATTTGGAGTTCTTATGTCTGATAGAAGCATTGCTGGGTCCCTTATATGTGATAAATGTTGAACCACCAGCTTCATAGTATCTCATTTTATCTCCCAACAAACCTGGCAATTGTGTGCTATTTCCAGTGTTTCCCAGATGATGACACTGAGACCCAACAACTTTTTAAGGTCATACAGGCATTAAATGGTGTAGGCAGAATACAAATTCAGGTCTTTCTGACTTCAGAGACTATTTTCTCCTCATATTTAATTCATGTAAAGTTGGAGAGGTTGTTTCTATGCAACCAGCTATGTCTAGCCTTTTCTTCCACTGTAATGGCAAATTAAAAAATAATAACCTAAAGACTACAAAAGATGGCTTATAGTATTTGTAGTTACAAACTTGCTAAATTAATAGAGTGAACAAATTAGGAATTAAATGATATATATAAATTGGGAATTAAAGGCTATAAAATACCTAATTGTTTAAACCTAAAAGAAGACTAACAACATTCAGTGCAATTTCATTTAATACAGTAATTTATTTTGATTGTGCCTTGTAGGGAATAAAATGATCTTTTCAGTATCTTTAATTTCACCATTATTACCTGTTAAGAAGATTAAATTGGCAATGTCTTTGTTGAAAAAACATGTATTCCATATTCTCTAAGCATTTCAGAAACAAATTAATATATAAAAACCCTTATGAGAAATATCCAAAAAGTGTGATTCATGGCAACAACTATTTTTAAAGCAGTTTTACAAAACCCACAGTACTAGTAGTTATTACACATCTGAGTAAATATATTTCATGAATATTAAGCTAGATTTAACTCTCTGTGATCCAAATATTCCTGTAAAATTGTAAGTACAGCTTTTTTTTTTTTAAAATGCAATCTCAAAATTTTATTAGCTGCCAGTGGTTAGTGTGAAATCACACTTTTCAATGAAGAAAATGTCTTGAACTAATGACTCAGAAAAAACACAATCTTCAAGTTTTATTTTTACAAAATAAATCCACTAAAATAAGTTGACTAAGTCACTAAAATAAGTCTGTCTATTAAGTAATATTATTTGCAATTATGCTTTGCTAGTATGTCATCAAAACCAAAAGAGTGGCTTAACTCTTTTAAAAGCTATAATTATGTCATTTTAAACTTCAAAATTCTTGACTAGGAGCTAGCAGATTAAAAATAATTTGCATGAGTTTAGGAGAATAATTTTGAAACACCACCTGGAGACTACAATATAGTTACATATTTGAAGGCTTTTTTTTTTAAAAAAATTATTTTAAATGACTCTAAAAGAACCTCCCTTAAACCTTACAGTTATTTATACTTTGTTTTGTTTTAAATGAAAAAGATGACAGGGACACCAGCTCATTCTTTGAGATAGGCTCTGTTCATCAAACAAATATTGATAATATTGGGATAATCTGGAAAGAAAAATTAAAAAGCATAGCAATCCTCAAAAATAAGACATGAAGCTATGGACACACAAAGGGAATTAGTTATAAAACTAGAACGTTAGATCTGTACCTCCAGCATCATGCAAAGTAGATAGGAGTGATAGGGATTAAACATCCCCCACGGAAGTAAAGGCTGAATCCAGTCTCCCCAATGAAGGAGGCAAAGAAGAACTATAACTCTTCCCAAGGAAATGACCTCTCTATAGAAGCCTACCCAAAGGTGTGGGTGAAAGTTGAAAAATTTTCCCACTGAGGTCGGGTACCAAGTTGTTTACTGGTCAGTGCCTTGATCTGGGGTATCCTCATATTCCCAGGCATTGGAGTGCTAAGATGACACCATAAGGTCAGTTTACATATAGGGACTACACAGGCCAAATTGAGACAGTCAAAACAACTGGTAGGGATAAACATGAGCAGGGAAGAGAGAAAGAAATGGATAGAAAAAGAGAAAGCAAAGGTCATTATAGATGAATCTTTCAAGATATTGTCACATCACGCAGCCACATCAATGTTTATAGCAGCTCAATTCACAATAGCTAAACTATGGAACCAACCTAGATGCCCTTCAATAGATGAATGGATAAAGAAAGTGTGGTACATATGCACAATGGAATATCACTCGGCCTTAAAGAAGAATGAAATTATGGCATTTGCAAGTAAATGGATGGAGCTGAAGAATATTATTCTAAGCCAGATAAGCCAAACCCAAAAATCCAAAGGCCCAATGTTTTCCCTGATAAGCAGATAGTGATCCATAATGGGAGGGGGCTGGGGAGGAGAACGAAAGAACTTTGGATTGTGCAAAGGGGAATGAGGAGAGAGAGTGTGGGGATGGGAAGGACGGTGGAATGAGACCAACATTATTACCATATATACATGTATGATTATACTACCAGTGTCACTCTGCACCATGTTCAGCCAGAGGAATGGAAGTTGTGCTCCATTTGTATACAATGTGTCAAAATGCATTCTACTGTCATGTTTCACTAATTAGAACAAATTTAAAATCTTTTAAAAATTAAAAAAGGCTATTTTCACTTCAGATACAGTACAAAATAGTATATCTAAGATGACCTTAAATAAATGTTACAGATTTCCAAAGGCCTATGGAGAGGAAACCTTGAATCATAAGAGTAGGATTTTATGAAAAAGGGCTAGTTCAAAATCTTAGGTATTAATAATGTGATAAATGAATTTCAAAAATTAAGCCAGACGTGGTGGTGCATGTCTGTAATCCCAGCTACTCTGGAGACTGAGGCAGGAGGATCTAAAGTTTAAGGGCAGCCTTAGCAATTTAGAAGACCTTCAGAAATTTAGTGAGATATTTTCTCACAGTAAAAAATAAAAAAGATTGGGGATGTAGCTTAGTGGTTAAGTGCCCTGGGTTCAATCTCCACACACACACACAAAAAAAGAAATTTAAAAATCCAGAGATTGTTTAGGTTGAAAAGGAACATAGTCAAAGAAAGTTTTCAAATGTTTAAATGTTGTCATGAAGAATCCACACTGAACGTAATAGCTAGTAAACTGAAGAGTACAAGCACAAAAAAGAAATTCAGAGACAGATATCAAATGACAGATATGCTGAAAGGATCTGATTTATCTCAGTAGAAATGCATGAGCAAAACAACTGAGGAAGTATCGAACAAACAATTCCCAAAGAGGTAAGGTTGAGAATATTTTAGTGTAAATGAAATCAATCTTGTGATGGAAAGTACACATGAAATGACAAGCAGAATAAATCAGAATTAATCAGTATATAAATGCATCATGGGTATATAATACTATTCAAGGAATAATAAACAATACTGGTAACAGAATTGGTACAAGAATAAATAATTTTAAAATTTCACATTGAGGAATATCAGGTGAGGCTTCCTTTTCCCTGGGAAATACCAATTAATTAAAATGTCCAATATGGTCCTTTTTAAAAGAAAGAAATAAAAATTCAGAACTACAAATAGCAAATATATACATACATACATACATACATACATGCCTTTCTTCTTTTCTTAAAATTATATTTGATTTTCTGTTGTAACTCAACATTAAAGAATTTTAGTTAATGACACTTTTAAATTTAAATTAATTTTAATGCGTATCTACAACCATGAAAGTTGTACTTATTTGTGGGGTATCCTGAGATGTTTCAATATATGTGTACATTGTCTAATATTTAAATCAGGGCAAAGGTATCTTCCTCCTAAAACATTAATCATTTCTTTATGGTGAAAACATTAAAAATCCTTTCCTCTAGCTTTTTGAAATATACACTGCATTATAGTTTTCTATAGTTACCCCATTGTTCATGAGCACTGCAGAAATTCTTATTCCTGTCTTACGATACCTTAGTATCCATTGATCAACTTTTAAATTAGAAGAACATTGCCATCATCTATTTCTGCTAGTCATCCTTTTATTTTTGCCCATCATTATGGACAATATTATTATCCCCTCATCTCATAACTAGCATGCTTAATTTGTGACCTTAAATATAACTTTATAAAATATGTAATGTGTTTAGTAGATATATGTATTTTTTTCTGATGGAAAGCAGTTTTTAATATAAACAATTATCATTAAATAAGGTTACGATGAATTCAAGGTCAAATTTTATTTTTTTTTAGCATTATATGAATTTTTGTTCTATTTAGTTATAAATAATAGAATGCATTTTGATTCATTGTACACAAAAGGAGTACAACTTTTCATTTCTCTGGGTTTACATCATGTAGAGTCACACCATTCATGCCATCATACATGTATATAGGGAAATTAGGTCTATCTCATTCCACAATCTTTCCCACTCCCTCCTCTCCCCACATTCCTCTCTGCACAATCCAAAGTTCCTCCATTCTTCCCTTACCCCCCACCATTATGTATCAGCATCCACTTATCAGAGAAAACATTTGGCCTTTGATTTTTTGAGATTGGCTTATCTCAGCATGATATTCTCCAACTCCATCCATTTACCTGCAAAGGCCATAATTTTATTCTTCTTTAAGGCTAATATTCCATTGTGCATATATACCACAGTTTCTTTATCCATTCATCTGTTGAAGGGCATCTGGGTTAGTTCCACAATTTAGCTATATATGTATTTTTAGTTTACCTAGTTTCTGTAAATTCCATCCACTTTTCTACTTTTCTTACCAAAATCTCTGATTAGTGCTATCTTTCAGTATTTCTGAAACATGTGTGCCTATTTTTACTATTTTATAGTGAACCATAACAAACATCTACTGTATTTAAATATCTATCATATCTGGAAGAAATGAACAAATGTCTAGGCACATACAACTTACCAAAAATGAACCAAGAGAATATTGAAAGCGTAAACAGACCAATAACAAGCCATGAAATGGGAGCAGAAAAATAAAAAAGATTTCCAACAAAGAAAAACTCAGGACTGAACCAGATGGGTTCTCAACTGAATTCTCCCAGACATTTAAAGAACTAACACAAATTCTCCTGATATTATTCCCAAAAATATGGAGGAAGGAATACTTTCAACCCCATTCTATGAAGCCAGTATCACCCTGATGACAAAACCAGACAAGAACACACCAAATAACAATATCCGAGAAAAATACAGATGCAAAAAGCCTTCATAAAATATTAGCAGGCCATATTTAACAACACATTAAAAAAGTGTATACCTTGATCAAGTTGGTTTCATTCCATGATGCAAGAATGTTTCAACATACATGAATAAATAAATGTCATTCATCATATAAATAAAATCAAGTACAGAACTATCATACAACCTAGCTATCCCATTTCTTGGCATTTGCTTTAGTCAGCTTTTTCTGCTGCTGTGACCAAAATGGAGGATAAAAGGTCTATATGGGGGCTCACAATTTCAAGGTTTTACTCCATTCTTTTGGAACCCAAGTGGGGCAGAACCTGTTGGAAGAATGTGGTGGAGGAAAGTGACTCCGGTCATGGTTCCAGGAAGCAGAGAGAGAGAGAGCTCTCCTCACCAGGGTAAAATATAAACCCCAAAGGCATACCCCCAGTGACCTACCTTCTTTAGCCACACCCTACCTAACTACAGTTATGGCCCAGTTAATCTCAATCAGTGGATTAAAGCACTGATTAGGTTAAAGCTCTCATAATCCAATCACATTACCTCTAAACATTCTTGTACTGTCTCACACATGAGCTTTGGGGGCACCTCGTATCTAAACCATAACTGTATTCATCCAAATGAACTAAAATCAGCATACTCTAGTGATATAGCCACATCAAAGTTTACAGCAGCACAAT
This sequence comes from Glaucomys volans, assembly GCA_020662805.1. Lineage (NCBI taxonomy): Eukaryota > Metazoa > Chordata > Mammalia > Rodentia > Sciuridae > Glaucomys > Glaucomys volans. The sequence continues at coordinate 23,418 of JAJEJO010049608.1, forward strand.
TCACAATATCCAAGTTATAGTATCAGTCCAGCTGCCCATCAATTGATGAATGTGTAAACAAAATGTGGCATATATACACAATAGAATTTTGTTCAGCCTTTCAGAGGAATGTATGGCATTTGGTGGTAAATGGATGGAACCAGAGAACATGATGCTAAGTGAAACAGCCAGATTCAGAAAGTAAAAGCTTAAGTGCTTTCTTTCACATGTACAGGTATAGCAAAATAAGAGAAAAAGTGTTGCCCTTGAAAATAGAAGGGAATTCCAATGAAAATTTCTACGACATTCCTTACAGAAATAGAAAAAGCAAACATAAAATTCATATGGAAGAACAAAAGACCCAGAATAGCCAAAACAATCCTGGGCAGAAAGAATGACCCAGGAGATATCACAATCCCAGACCTTAAACTCTACTATAGAGCAATAGTTATAAAAACAGCATGGTATTGGCACCAAAATAGACAGATAGACCAATGGTACAGAATAGAAGAGCCAGAGATAAACCCATGTAAGTACAGTTATATCATACTAGACAAAGGAGCCAAAAACATACAGTGGAGGAAAGATAGCCTCTTCAACAAATGGTGCTGGCAAAACTGGAAATCCATATGCAATAAAATGAAATTAAACCCCTATCTCTCACCCTGTATAAAACTCGACTCAAAATGGATCAAGGATCTAGGAATTCGACCTGAGACTCTTCGCCAAATAGAAGAAATAGTAGGCCCAAATCTTCTTCATATTAGCTTAGGACTAGACTTTCTCAACATGACCACCAGAGCACAAGAAATAAAAGCAAGAATCAATAAGTGGGATGGATTCAAACTAAAGAGCTTTTTCTCAGCAAAGGAAACAATCAAGAATGTGAAAAGAGAGCCTACAGAGTGGGAAAAAGTCTTTGTCACACACACTTCAGAGAGAGGACTGATCTCCAAAATTTATAAAGAACTTACAAAACTGTACACCAAAAATGCAAAGAGCCCAATCAATTAAAGGGCTAAAGAACTGGGCAGACACTTCACAGAAGAGGATATACAGGCTATTAACAAATATATGAAAAAGTGCTCATCATCTCTAGTAATTAGAGAAAAGCAAATTAAAACTACCCTAAGATTTCTTCTAACTCCAATTAGAATGGCTATTACCAGGAATACAAGCAATAACAAGTGTTGGTGTGGATGTGGGGAAAAAGGCACACTCGTACATTGCTGGTGGAGTTGGAAATTGGTGCAGCCACTCTGGAAAGCAGTATGGAGATTCCTCAAAAAACCTGGAATGGATCCACCATTTGACCCAGCTATCCCACTCCTCGGTTTATACCCAAAGGTCTTAAAATCAGCAAAGTGTAGGGATACAGCCACATCTATGTTCATAACTGCCCAATTCACAATAGCTAGATTGTGGAACCAACCTAGATGCCCTTCAATCAAAGAATGGATAAAGAAACTGTGGTATATATACACAATGGAATATTACTCAGCCATAAAAAAGAATAAAATTATGACATTTGCTGGTAAATGGGTGGAGTTGGAGAATATCATGCTAAGTGAAATAAGCCAAGCTCAAAAAACCAAAGGCCGAATGTTTTCTCTGATCAGTGGATGCTGATACATAATGGGGGGGGCAGGGGTTATGGGGGAGATAGGAAAGAATGAAGCAAGTATGGACGATGTGGAGGAAAATGGGACGGGAGGGGATGGGGGAAGGAAAGATAGTAACCTGAGACAGACAATATTACCCTATGTATATGTAAGATTATATGAACTGTGTGAATAAAAAAAATAAAGAAAGAAAAAAAAGAAAATAGAAGGGAAATTAGTGGAAAATAAATAGGAAGGGGATTGAGGGGAATAGAGCAGAGGCAGGAAAAGGGAGGAGCTGAGAAACAAAAATGGCTAAATTATGCTATTTGCATATATAAATATACCACAATGAATTTCACCTTTATGTGTATCTATAAGGCACCAATTTGAAAATCAATAAATAAATAGAAGGAAAACCAGCAGAATTGGGGAAAGGGAGCAGGGGGAGAAAGGAGAGGAGGGAAAGAAGAAGTACTGGGGACTAAAGTGGACAAGTTATATTCCATGTATATGTGATTATGTCAAAATGAACCCCACTATTCTGTATAACTATAACTAAGTAATAAAAACATCTAAAAGGTAAATAAAGTCAAGTATAAAAATAACATCATCATCCATCTATTCATGTTAAAAACACTGAGGAAACTAAGGGTAGGAGGAACTTAAATCAACATTATAAATGTTATAAGCAAGAAACCCCAAACCAACCTCATACTGAATGGGGAGAAAACATCAACCTTATACTGAATGGAGAAAAACTGAAAGCATTTTCTCTAAAATCAGGAACAACACTCCTATTCAATATAGTACTTGAAATTTTAGCCAGAGCAATTATGCAAGAAAATAAAATAAAAGGGATACAAATAAAAAGGAAGAAATCAAATCAAATTATAACTGTAGATGATATGATTTTATACTTAGAAAAGAAACAAAATACTCCACCAGAATACTTCTATAGTTAAACAAATTCAGTAAAGTAACAGTACAAAAAAATCAATATACAAATATCAATAGCTTATCTATACAACAATGACAAATCTGCTGAAAATGAAATCAGTGAAACATTTCATTCATGATAGCCTCAAAAAAAATTAGGAACCAATCTAACCAAAGAGGTAAAGCCCTCTGCAATGAAAATTAAGAACATCAAAAAAAGAAATAGACAACTGTTAAAAATAGAAAGATGGCCCATGTTCATGGATAGGAAGAATTAATATTCTTAAAATGGCCATATTATGAAATGTGACCTCATATTCAATGAAATCACTATAAAAATACCAATATCTTTCTTCACAAAACTGGAAAAAATAGTCTTACAATCAATTTGGAAGAATAAAAGACCCAGAATAGGTAAAGAAATTCTGAGTGAAATGATCAATACTGGAGGCATCACAATATCTGATTCCAAATTTATACTACAGAGTTGTAATAACAAAAACAACATGGTCCAAGCATAAGTACATACACAAAGACCAGTGGAGTAGAACACACATTCTTCTGACCTTTGACAAAGTTGCCATAAACATATATTGGAGAAAATATAGCTTTTTAACAAATACTTCTGAGAAAACTGGATGACCATATGTAGAAGAATAAGCTAGATCCTTATTTCTCACCTTGCACAAAAATCAACATAAAGTGGATCAAAATCCTAGTACTCAGAAACACTGCAACTGCTCAAAGAAAACACAACACTCCAACATATTGGTGCAGGTACCTACCTCCTTAATAAAACTCTTAAAGCTCAAGAAAGAAGTCAGGGATCACTAAATGGGAAACTGCTAAATTAAAAAGCTTTTGTGCAGCAAAGGAAACAAGAATGTGAAGAGAAAACCAATAGAATGAGAGGAAATCTTTACTCTTACAATTACTCTTCCAATAGGGGATTAGTATCCAGAATATATAATGAACTTAACAACATAAACTAAACAACCCAATCAATAAATGAGCAAATGAGTTAAACAGATGTTTCTCCAAAGAAGAAGCACAAATGGCCATCAAATACATGAAAAAATATTCAACAACTTAGCAATCAGGTAAATACAAATCAAAACTATACTGAGATTTCATCTCACTCTAGTGAGAATTACAATCATCAAGAACATAAGTAATAACAAATGCTGGCAAAGATGGGGGGGGACAAGTATACATTATTGGTAAAATTACAAATTAGTACAGTAATTATGGAAAGCAGTATGAAAGTTCCTCAGACTAGGAAAGGAACCACCAAATGACCCAGCTATACCACTTCTTGGTATTTTCCAAAAGAATGAAAGCCATCTTACTATAGCAATACATGCACATTTATGTTTATAGAAGCAAAATTCATAGTAGCCAAGTCATAGGACTGAGCTACAAATGAATGAATAAAGAAAGCATGGTATATATACACAATGGAATCTTATCCATCCATAAAGAAGAATGAAATTACATAATTTGCAGGAAAATGGATGGAGATAAAGAGCCCCATGTTGAGCAAAATAAGCCAGACTCAGGAAATCAAGAGTCATGTTTTTTTCTCACATGTGAAAGCTAAAGAGAAAAATAGGAAAAACAAAGGAATCTCATGAAATTATAAGGTAGAATAGTGTGGTAAAAGGAGATGATGAGGGAAAAGGAGTAGGGGAGCACAGGTGAAAATAGTGGGGAATGAAATTGGTTATATTATGTGCATGTATGGATATGTATCAATGAATCCCACCATTATGTGTAATCATAAAACACCAATAAAAATGAATGGATGAATGAATGAATGAATGAAACATCCATCTCATCTCTTCCTGACAGACACAGTACCCCTGTCATTATTCTTATATTCTTTAATGCACAATGTCCTGGATTTGATCCTCATCACCCAAAAAGAAAAAAGAAATCTTATCCTCATTGATGTATGAACTTTTGTTAGAATTTCTGTGGGATATATATATTACATATATATCATTATGTGTCCATAAGCATATTTGTACTAATTTGTAAACAAAATACTTTCCAAAATGCTTTCCACTGCAAATGAAAGTACTCCATACACATTCACTAGAACTTGATATTTTTATCATTTTTAATTATAGTCTGACAAGAGCAACTTTTCCCTGTTTTAATCTGCATTTCTATGTTTATGAATATGAGAGTTTCTTTGCACACTGTTAAGCTGTTGTAGTTGGAATTATGGTCGTTTGTCTCTTTCATTGGTCTTTTCCTCCCCACTGGAGTTTCTGTCTTTGCCTTGATTAACAGAAGTATTTCTATACTCCAGATAACAATCCTCCATTAGTTTTAAATTCAGCCAACAGTTTGCCCATTTATCAACAGCATCCTTCACTGAACATAAAGTCTAACTACAGATGACCTAAAAACAGCAGGTTTCATTGTACTGAGGTTTGTGCTTTGGTTTATCATAAGAAGTCCCTTTCTACCCATAGTCTGCAAAGCTGTTCTGATTTTCTTCTCTTTGCTCGTAGTTCAAATTTCACAAGTACTGCCTTTTAACATACTAAGAATCTGCTTTTGTGTTGGGTATAAGGAAGTCCCAGGATTATATATCTCCTTTAAAGAACTTTTAGCCACTGATTTGTGGTGCTATCTTCTATATCAAATTTCCAAAAATGTGTGCAACTATTTCCAAAGTGTCTATTGTGTTTCCTTTGTTTATTTTTTAAATGACAACTTGGTTCAGTTAGAACACATACTCAAGATAATTGGGGGGATTATATTGAATTTGTGAGCTTACTGAAGAAGAGTTTATAATACATATTTACTATGCTGTGTCATTCAAACATAAATGCGATATACTTATTGAATATTTTAATCAACTTAAAATAATTTTCTTAATAATCACTGCGTTCTTGCTTTGTTGGTACCTGTTTTGCAGAATTGGATGGTTTTTAGTTGATGTAGTCAGCATTATTAGTTTAAAATATATGTTATGTAATATTTCTAATAACATATACATGGCATATATTGTATATGTATGCTCATCATATTTTATAGATAGGACTATATGATATAAACATTAAACCTGTACATTTAAATATATATTATAATACATATAGTAAATATACATAATATATATATGTATATAAACATATAAAAAGTTAGAATTCCTGTCTCTTGAGTAGCAAGTGGAATTCATTTAGAACTTTTAGAAACTACATTACATGCTTGTAATCCCAGGTGCTAGGGAGATGAGGCAGGATAATGGTGAGTTCAAGACCAGACTTGCCAATTTATTAAGACCTTATCTCAAAAATAAAAAAAATTAAAAATTAAAAGAGTGAGGGTATAGCTCAATGGTAGAGCACTTGCCCAGCTAAACCCTAGGTTAAATCCTCAGTATCACAACAAAACAAAACAAGCAAATAAAAAGCAACTACATTACACTAGAAAAACTACAATTACTTTGTGTTACAATTTATAGCATTGCTGTAGACTAATCCCCCCACCCTCATTCCCCACCTGAATTCACATATTGAAGCCCTAACCCCCAGGGAGATTCTATTTGAATATGAGGCTTTTGGGAAGAAAAGTTCAGATAAGATCAAGAGGGCGGGACCCTCATGATGGAATTAATGCCTTAATAAGAAAAGATACCAGTGCTCCCTTCCTTTCTCCCCACCACCTGATGACACAGCAGGAAGACTATCTCTACTAGCCAAACCAAACTGACAGGTACCTTGATCTTGAAATTGCCAGTCTCCAGAATTGTGATGAACAAATTCCTGTTGTTTAAGCCCCCCAGTCTATGGTGTTTTGTTGTGGCAGTCCAAGTCAACCAACGCATATATTTTACCAAGCTACTTTGTATTTTTTTAAATGTATAATAACTTCTGGGTTTTTTTTTTCATTTATTTCCTTGCTCTTCCCCTGCATCTGTCAGACCAAATTTCTCTTGATGTTGTTAAATTCATACATTCTGTTCAAATATTTTCTGGTTGCTACCTTTCTCTTCAATTTCAATTTAAAAAAAAAAAAATTACCAGCGTATCTATCTTCCTGCAAGACAGGATAATGGCTTAATATATTCTATCTTCCTGTGGTTCCCCAACTCCTTCCACAGCATTTACCCACATGAAGTTCTTTTTTCTTCACTAGACAAAACAAAACAATAGTATTGCAGGTTAAATAAAGATATGTTTGAATATTTGTGAAAAATATAAACTTTAAAAAATAGTCATAAATCAGATTTCCTCTCCAAAACTGTAATGCTGAATTTTTGCATTGTACCTCATAGGTAATAGGTAATGAACAAGTATCAACTGCTTGATTTCTTTCTCTCCTATTCTGAAATTTGAATGACTAGCTCTGAATGAATCCAACGACGTCTTACCCAGAGCAAAATCATATCTCTTTTTAGCAAATTTCTGAACTATTCCGGCCACGAAGATTTGGAGACTAATAAGTAAATTTCAAACACCATCTGAAGTTCATTTAATCTCAGTGGACCTCAGATTCCTTTGGCCTAAGTTACACCTAAGCAGCTGAGTAAATAAGCTTGGTATTTCACCCCTCTTTTAATTGCCTTCTCTTCCTCAGGCATACACGGGTTTTTGCGACATGAAACACGATTTTAAAATCACTGTGGAGTGCGGTATCTATATGGCTCAAGAAAAATGCACAAAAACAACTGAAATGAGAGTTTGAGGTGGGTTTAAGAGGAAAACCCAGATCAGTGTGCCTTATGAGAAGCATTAGGTGAGATTTTAGCTCCACCTAGTGTCCTGTATTGGGATCACGTTTTGGAAGCAAAAATTAATCCATCCTAATCTAAATCTAGATGGTGCAGCTAGCCTAAAGCTGCGCACCGACTCAAAGCAGCAGAGTGAAAGAGATGTCTCTTAGTTACTGTCCTGAAGAACAGCCATGCAAGAGAAACCACTCTTAGAATAAGGAATCTGAGGGCTGATCAACAGAAGTACCCATCCATATATTAGCCTTCCTTCCTGAGGAAGGCTTGAGAAGATTTCCATCTTCTGATTTGGTGGAAATGAGGGTGTTATGATGTTGATGTAAGGCAAGAATGGCAATGACAATTGAAAATAAAAAGGCGACACACATAAAAGGATCATCTCACATATGTGTGAATGAGGTCATACTGTGCTTTTATTAGGCTCACCTGGAAGATTTCAGTACACCCATTTTGTAACTGAATTGAGACAGTAGACAAAAACCAAGTAAGGACATAGAGGCTCTGATTAATATGATTAATATATCTGATTATATAACTACAGTGATATACTGAGAAAATATAAAATTCATCAAGTAGAGAATAAACTTTGTTTCTATGTAACATTTAGAAAAATTGATCATACACTTAGCTGATAAAAAAAAGAAGAAGAATTTATAACAAAACATATGTGATACAGGAAAAGCAGGACTGAGAATAAAATGTGTACTGTTAAGTGACTACATTATTAATGAAGAAAGAGTAGAAAATAAAGGGGTTAATATTTACCTTAAATTGCTAAATAAAGACAACAAACCCAAAGAAATGAGGGAAGAGAATTAGTAAAGATGAAAAAGAGAATTTATTTGCTTAAGAAAATTTTGTTAAGCAATAATAGTATAAAACAAATTCTGCTTGTGTCTGGTTGGATGGTTCAAAGTCACCCCAGAAAAATTTCCAACGTCTGCCTGCCTCAGAAACTTAAATCACAGACAGTTTAACATTTTGGTTCTTACATCTTACAGTGTTTTGATACTCCATCTAATTTTGAATTGCTGTAAGTCTTCCTTAAAACCCAAGTTAGGCTGTTGTGATGTCTCACATACCTTCACAGAAGTTAGGAGGAGTTAAAATTTCTATGTAAGAATGCAAAAGTAAATATTTTCAGGTTTGTGAGCCATGTGGTGTCTGTCTTAACGTACTTAACTCTGGCACTTGCTCACAAGCAGCCACAGACTCTGCTCCAGTGAAAATTTGCTTTTTTACAAGTTTAAAAAGAGAGAGAATGGGAGCATGAATGTGGGTTGCGGGCCATGTTTGTGAACTCTAGGTTAAAGTTAATACCAATTTTAGTAAACTATCCATCTGTCTGTAAATCCATAAGCAAGTTTAATTCAAAACACAGAAGGTATTCATTTAAGAATACAATAATGATGAGGCATCCACATTCAAAAAGCTATGTAGGAATATTTGGTCCAGGTTGGCATATGCCTGGAATGTGAGGGTATTTTTCCTGGGTACAGAGGACTGTTTGAGGAGATATTTCATCCCACCCTCCTTTAACTTTGGCCAGCATTGAGTTCTCTCTCCCTGCATCACATAAACATGAGTGTAGGACCCAAGCATTATTTCTAGGAAGCATGGGTCAATTTTGTCTTGTCCTTTGGTAAGAGCTTTATCCAGAAGCAGCAAATGGTTGCTCTTGCCAATTCTATGGATTAAGGTGAAAAGTATGGTCTCTCTCATCCAGTTGATTCACCTGGACAGGTCAGACATGAAAGTGTTAAATTCTAGGCTCAAAATAAAGGAGCGATATGCTGTCATAATCTTCAATCCAGCTTTCCTAGTAAGAATTGTGAGCCTATTTTAATACTTACTAGCTCTTCGTCTGATTTCAATTAGTTAAGTTCACAAGGATGCAAAGAATGATTGATTAAACTCACTCAAACCTCCTGATTATAAGAAACAGAAATTATAAGAAGTGCCTGAGACTACTTGAGAGCAGATTGTTTCTGAAATTTTATCAACTGCCTAAACTATATCCAAAGGCAGAACAACTGCAAAGTATGCTGTATACTCTCCCCCAACCCCTATTTGACAACTCTAAGAGGCTTCTTAAATGATTGCCTAAAATGAAGTTAATAGAAGACTAACAAATTACAGTCTGACCACGAAATGGGCTAGAGTTGAACCTAATGAGACTCTGAAATTGCAGAGGACTGTGGAATGTATTATCAGGGTCATTTGTAGTCAGTACTTAAATGACTGGTTTGACATAATGAAGTTCAACTACAAATTGATGACTGATGCATGAGCAATCACATAAAAGGAAGGATGGTGCCAGATTTGTCTTTGTCCAATGCAAATGTTCAACCCTTTGTAAGAAGTATTTAACTAAAGCACACAGAATGGTGGCAGACCTGTAAGCAACTGAGATGAGGACAAAATTTTCATTTTTCTGGGATATTTTTGGTGAATACCTGCTCCTTCTTTCAGTTTCTAGGTTCTAGAGGTCTTGTCTAAATCAATATGTCAAAACACTCATAAAACCCAAGCTTTGGACTGGGGATATAGCTCAGTTAGTAAAGTGCTTGCCTGTCAAGCACAAGGACCTGGATTCAATCCCCAGCACTGGGGGGAAAAAAAAATGCCTTCCTACAATCAGGCAAGAAAACGGATTCTCTTGGAATCATCTAGTGAGATCACAGCCTGTCAGTTTGCACTCTGTGCTGCTGGGAATGCAAAACTTGGGGCTGTGAGAATTCTCCCTGCATAAGTGTAACAGAGGCGAGAGGGATGTCTGGCAAGTAGAAGGTGCTTTCTTAAATTACTTTGAGGAATAAAACTTGCTAAGCATACATTATTTAACAAGTACAGTCAAGGGATACTTGGTAATTATTCCATTTGTCTACATGGCCTCCGTAACAAAATTTAAAAAATAAAGGTCTTTTTTCTATCTATTCTTTTTGTATGTAAGATTATACCGTGGTTATATCACTAGTAATTAAATATACATGCATAAAAGGATGTAATTAGCATAGATATGAATGTAAACATTGCTTCTAATTTATTAGAGATATTTGGTTTGAATGATATGATTCCAAAATGTTTTTTTACAGTAAGGTTTACATATCAAACTGATAAAAGTTTGTATGAATTTTTAACTCTCTGGAGCTCTCATCTTCCCTCCTATGACACTCTTACATAAAGGAGTAAAAAGTGGGCAATTTATAAATAACTTTACAAATAAGTTGCTTAATTCATAAATTAAGCAATTATCTAAATCAATACATCTACATGTATTTACATCTACATGTGCCTCCCCCTTCTACTCCCATTATCAATCTCTTACACCCTTGATCAAATATGATTTTCAAAAAATAAGGTATACGCTTCTTAAAACATCTCTTGGGTTTCTTTGACCTTATTTTATTCCAAGAACTGCTTTAACTATCTCCTGTCTCAGCAACTGAAAAATAATTCACTCGTTGAGATGAATCAATACTACTTCTTTGCTCCGTTGCCAACCTCAAGATGAAAAAACTTAATTAATAGCATAGAGGTATTAGAGACCTGTTGCTTCTGTAACAAATTACCATGAATACAGTGCCTTCAAAACAAAACAAATTTATAATGTTGCAGCTCTGGAGGTCAGAAGTCGAAAAATCAGTGTTCTTCTAGCTGTATACTTTCTGGATCTCTAGGGGGAAAATCTATTTCCTTGCTTTATCCAGCAACTAGGAGCCCCCTGCATTTTTTTTAATTCATGGCTCCTTCTTACATCCTCAAAACCAATTGTATACATCTCAAAAACTCTGTCTATGACTCTGCTGTCCCTGCCTCCTCTCATAAGGCCCCTTTAAATTTTGTTGAGCTTATCAACATACTCCAGGATAATTTCTTCATTTTATGATCCTTCATGTAATCACATCTGCCAAGTCCATTTTGCCAGGTAAAGTAATATTGACAGGTCAGAGGATTGGGAGGTAGAAATTTGGGGAGAGGGAACATTATTCTTTCTACTTTAGCAGCTTTGGGAAGCTTGAGTCTAAATCCAATATGGTCAAAAGGACAGAAAGAAAGATGGATGAGAAAAGAGAAAAATCCTTTTGAAAACATTTTAAATTCCTTATTGCTGAAACTACATTGAAAGAGGTTACTGCAATTCTTGTGAGAAGTTAAATGGGAAATAATTCTGTGAAGGAAGAAGTCTGTCTTTTTCTAAACAGTAATGTCTTAGTTTGTGTCATGAAATAGACAATGTATAGATTTAAATGGCCTTCTCCTTGCCATTATCAGCCCTATCTATCCTTCCACAGATAGGAAAATCTAAGACGGAGACAAAACAGTAAGGAACTTCACAATTAATAAATTTCATAAAGGGTATGCAATTAATTCCATAAATGTTCTAGTCCAAGCCCCTCAACTTTATATGTAAATTAGTGTATACCTAGTTACTAGTACCTTTTCCAAGGCTGCCCCTACAATCTGTCCTACAGATTATTCTTCCTCAACCATGCATTTATCAGATCACTTTGTTGAAGTGACCCCTGAAGTTATACTCCTTGACTGACTTATTCACTAGCTAAGCTATGTTTTCCTTCATTAATTTATTCTGTCAACTTTTTGGTCCTAGAAAGGATCCATGCCAAATTCTAGATGGACAGTAGTACGAAGACTATAAAGTCATGCAATTCTACAACTTTTTCCATACTCATTCCTTCTGACAATTATTTTGCTGTTATGGGGAGATAATACTGCTTAGTGATGAAGATCACTGACAGTGAAGTCAGATTTTTTAGGTTCAGCCAGGTGCTCAACCATTAGTCATCTTTGTGATCTTAACAAATTATTCAAACCTTTGGGCCTCATGGTTTTCCTTAATAATTGTTTTGATTTTTACCTGATGAATTGTTTTGCTGTTTAAATAATCCAATCCATATAAAGTGCTTAAACCAGTCCCTAAATAGATGATAAGCGTTCTAATTTCCCAGTCCTCTCTTATTTTTTTTATTTGTTCTTCTTAGATATACATGACAATAGATTATGTTTTGACCTATTATACATACGTGTGGTATAACTTATTCTAATTAGGATCCCATTCTTGTGGTTGTACATGATGTAGAGTTTCACTGGTCATGTATTCACATATGAACATAGGAAAGTTATGTCCCATTCATTCTACTATATTTTCTGTTCCCATCCCATCATCCCTTTCCTTTATTCCCCTTTGTCTAATTCTCTGGACTTCTATTCCTCCTTCCCTCTCCACCCTTATTATGTGTTAGTGTCCACATATCAGAGAGAAAATTCAGCCTTTGGTATTTTTGGGGATTGGCTTATTTCACTTAGTGTGATAGTCTCCATTTACATCCATTTACCAGCAAATGCCATAATTTCATTCTTCTCTGTGACTAAATAATTTTCCATTGTGTGTGTGTGTGTGTATGTGTGTGTGTGTGTGTATGTATCACATTTTCTTTATCTATTTATCCAACCTTCTCTTAATTTTATGAGGGTTATTTCCTAATCAAAAACCTCATACTTCTAATAGTAAGTGGTTGGGAAAACTGGAGAAGAGAGGCTAGGAGCTATGCTTTAGCTGAAAAGAGATACTCTTAAGAAAGAATGAAGGAAGGAAAGAGAAAAGTGGAGATGATGAGAGGTGTAGTAAATATCGAAGGAGAGAAAATCTGGATGTAATTTTTAAGAACATGACTTATTAAGATATTGAGCCCTTCAAATGTTTAAGAGAATCTTCTAGTCAATATTGGAATTGCTTTTATTTATTTGAAGTTGCCAGATAATTGATTTTTTCATTCATTCAATCACCAAGTTATTGATAAACTAAAATTATGAATCAGATCCTATTCTAGGTACGTGAGATTGTGTGAAGAAAATGACAATGACCTCCCTTTCTGCATTTAGTCTCTGTTCAGGGAGGGTGACAAAATTGAGTGACTAATCAGCCATATACATATCAAACTATCAAGGTGTAAACTGCCTCCTTGCAAAAGCAGGGGATCTGATATACTCAGTATGGTCAACAACACTTTCTCTGGGTTCTCAAGAATGAACATGGGTCTCTTATTCCTCCAAATGAATTTCATGATTGCTTGCTCTATTTCTATGAGGTC
>JAJEJO010049610.1:0-31336 GCA_020662805.1 Glaucomys volans
GTAACAAAAACAGCATGGTATTGGTACCAAAATAGACAGGTAGATCAATGGTACAGAATAGAGGACACAGAGACAAACCCACATAAATACAGGTATCTCATACTTGACAAAGGATCCAAAAACATACAATGAAGAAAAGATAGCCTCTTCAACAAATGGTGCTGGAAATACTGGAAATCCATATGCAGCAAATTGAAACTAAACTCATATAGCTCACCCTGAACAAATCTCCACTCAAAATGGATCAAGGACCTAGGAATTAGACGAGAGACCCTAACAGAAGAGAAAATGGTCCAAATCTCCATCATGTTGGCCTAGGATCAGATTTCCTTAACATGACTCCCAAAGTGCAAGAAATAAAAGCAGGAATCAATGTTTGGGATAGAGTCAAACTAAAAAGCTTTTTCTCAGCAAAGGAAACAATCAGCAATGTGAAGAGAGAGCCTTCAGAGTGGGAGAAAATCATTGCCACACACACTTCAGATAGAGCACTAATCTCCAGAATCTAGAAAGTACTCAAGAATCTTTACACCAAGAACACTAATAACCCGATCAATAAATGGGCCAAGGAAACAACAGACAATTTACAGAAGATCTACAAGCAATCAACATATTTATGAAAAAATATTCAACATCCCTAGTTATAGGAGAAATGCAAATCAAAGCCACCTTAAGATTTCATCTTACCCCAATTAGAATGTCTTTTATTAAGAATACAGGCAACAACAGGTGTTTGGATGTGAGGAAAAGGGCACACTCATACATTGCTGGTGGGATTGCAAGTTGGTGAAGCCACTCTGGAAAGCAGTGTGGAGATTCCTTAGAAAACCTGGAATGGATCCACCATTTGACCCAGCTATCCCACTCCTTGGCCTATACCCAAAGGATTTTAAATCAGATTACTACAGTGACGCAGCCATATCAATGTTCATAGCTGCTCAATTCACAATAGCTAGATTGTGGAACCAACCTAGATGTCCTTCAATAGATGAATGGAAAAAGAAACTGTGGTATATATACACAATGGAATATTACTCAGCCATAAGGAAGAATAAAATTATGGCATTTGCATGACTGTCATGCTAAGTGAGATTAGCCAATCCCCAAAATCCAAAGGTAAATGGTATCTCTGATAAGTGTATGATGATGCATAATGCAGGGTGGAAGGGAGGCAAGAATGGAGGAAGGATAGATAGCATAGAGGGAAGGGAGGGGTGGGGTTGGTATGGGGGGTAAGAATAATAACAGAATGAGACAGACATCAATGCCCTGTGTACATATATGAATGCACAGATGGTGTGACTCTACTTTGTGTACAACCAGAGAAACAATAGCTGTACTCCATTTGTGTTCAATGAATCAAAATTAAATAAATTTAAAAAAAAGACAAGCCAGGAGGATTTGCAAGTTTGAGGTCCAGCCTCAGCAACTTGTCTAGATTGTGTCTCACAATAGAAAATAAAAGGAGCTGGGGATGTAGTTCAGTGGCCTTGGGTTCCATCCCTAGTACCAGAACAGGAAAAGAAGACATACAAAAAGTACTCCTGGAATAAAATATTTGACCAGTGTGCCAGATGTATGCTCTACTTGAGATTGCTTCTTGTTTTGGATCTAGTTTATTGCCAACTTTCAGTTTTGTCTTTTTTGAGCTCTTTTTGTTGTTTTTGTTCTCTGTATAACCTATCAATAAACAAATCTTTTTACATAACTGCAGTTTAATGGAATTAGATTGTAATAAATAGGTGATTTTAAAATTTTATTGTTATGGAAATGATAGTTAACATTTTGTATTGCTACTAGAACTTTTGGTGACCTTTCACTTACACGATCTTATTTGATCTTCATGCCAATCCTCTGAGGAATGCCAAGAAATAGTCTTTCCCCATGTTAGAAGCATTTCAATATTGTGTAAGAATCAGAATTTCTTTTTAAGAAATTTCTGTTAAGCCTGAAGTAATATTGCTAAAGCAGCCTTTGATATAAATTGGAATTCAAATAGTTTAAGACTGACCTATAACATATGACAGACTGGACTCTGCTGGAAATGAACTGTGTAATATATGCTGAAAGGTTTTTGGAGAGAAAAAAAAAGATCATTCCAATAAAGATTTAGAGATTCTGAAAAGAAATTAAGGAGAAATCCTCAAAACAAAGGAAACAATAAACCAAATTAAAAATTCAGTGGAAAGTTTCACCAACAGACTAGATGCAACTTGGAAGACAGAACTTCAGGTAATGAAGACAAAATAAGTAATCTTGAAAATTCAGTTGACCATAGAGAGAAGATGTTAAGAAACCATGACCAGAACTTCCAAGAACTTTGGGATAACATGAAAAGACCAAATTTAAGATTTATCAGGATTGATGAAGGCATGGAGTTACAAACCAAAAGAATGCACAATCTTTTCAATGAAATAATATCAGAAAATTCTCCAAACCTAAAGAATGAAATGCAACATCAAATACAAGGGCTTATAGACCCCAAATTTACAAAATTACAAAAGACACACACCAAGGCATATCGTAATGAAAATTTCTAAGGTACAGAATATGAATTTTAAATGTGGTAAGAGAAAAATATCAGATTACATATGGGGGAAACCAATTTGTACATCAGCTGATTTCTCAACCCAGAGCCTCAAACCTAGGAAGTCCTGGAATAATATATACCAAGCTCTGAAAGAAAATGGATGCCAACCAAGAGTTCTAATCCAGCAAAATTGAGCTTCAGGTTTGAAAATGAAACAAAAACATTCCATGATAAACAAAAGTCAAAAGAATTCACAACTAGAAAGCCTGCACTATAGAACCTTCTCATCATATCTCATTAATTACCTTGAACATTAATGGCCTACACTCACCAATCAAAAGACATAGACTGGCAGATTGGATTAAAAACAGATGTTATTACCTCACATACATATATAACTGTATGACCAATGTGATCCTACAATATGTATAATCAGAAAAATGAGAGGTTATACTCCATTTATATATAATCTATCAAAATGTAAAAATGCATTCTACTGTCAGGTCCAACAAATTAAAAATTAAAAAATTAAAAAAAACAAGACCCAACTATATGCTCTCTCTAAGAGACTCACCTCCTAAGCAAAGACATCCACAGACTGAAGGTGAAAGGATGGGAAAAAACATATCACTCACATCACATGGACATTACTGAAATACAGAAGATGATCAGAAATTATTAAAAAATTGTACTTCAATAATAGAAAATCTCAAAGACATTGACAAATTTCTAGAGACATATGATCCACCCAAACTGAATCAGGAGGACATACACAAATTAAACAGATCAATTTCAAGCAATGAAATAGAAGATGCCATCAAAAGCCTATCAATTAAGAAAATCCCAGGCTCAGACAGATTCTCAGCTGAGTTCTACAAGCCTTCAAAGAAGAACTAACAAAAATACTCCTCATTATTCCATGAAATGGAAAAGGAGGGAAACTTTCCAAACTTGTTCTATGAAGCTAGTATCATCTTGATACCAAAAGCAGACAAAGACACATCAAGGAAAGAAAACTTCAGACCAATATCCCTGATTAATATAGATGCAAAAATTCTCAATAACATCCTGGCAATCACACAAAAACATATTAAGAAGATAGTGCACCACAATCAAGTGGGTTTCATCCCAGGGATGCAAGATTGGTTCAATGTACAGAAATCAATAAATGTAATTCATCACATCAATGGACTTAAAGACAAGACTCATATGATTATCTCAATAGATGTAGAAAAAGCATTTGACAAAATACAGCACCCATTCATGTTGAAACACTAGAAAAACTGGGGATAGTAGGAATATACCTATCATTGTAAAAGCTATATATATTAAGCCCAAGGCAAACATCACTCTAAATGGAGAAAAAATTGAATGCATTCCCTCTAAAAACTGCAACTAGAGAGTGATGCCCTCTTTCACCACTTTTATTCAACATTGTCCTTAAAACTCTAGCCAGAGCAATTAGAAGAAAGAAATTAAAGGGATATGAATAGGAAAAGAAGAACTCAAACTATCACTATTTGCCAATGACATGATTCTATATTTAGAAGACCTAAAAAATTCCACCAGAAATCTTCTAGAATTCATAAATAAATTCAGCAAAGTGGTAGAATATAAAATTAACACCTATAAATCAAATGTGTTCCTATACATCAGTGATGACTCTAGTGGAAGAGAAATTAGGAAAACTACCCATTGACAATAAGCTCAAAAAAACCAGGATTCAATCGAACAAAAAAGACTTCTACAATGAAAACTACAGAACACTAAAGAAAGTAGTTGAAGAAGACCTTAGCAGATGGAAAGATCTCCCATGTTCTTGGATAGGCAGAAGTAATATTGTCAAAATGGCCATACTACCAAAAGTGTTACGTAGACTTACTGCAATTTCCATTAAAATCCCAATGGCATTCTTCATAGAGCTAGAAAAAGCAGTCATGATATTCATTTGGAAAAATAAGAGACCCAGAATAGCCAAAGCAATCCTTTACAAGAAGAGTGAAGAAGGAGACATCACAATACCAGAACTTAAGTTATCTACAGAGTCATAGTAACAAAACAGTACGGTACTGGCACAAAAGTAGACATGTAGACCAATGGTACAGAATAGAAGACCCACAGACAAACCCACATAATACAGTTATCTCATACTATGCAAAGGCACCAAAAACATAAAGTGGAGAAAAAATAGTCACTTCAACAAATGGTGCTGGGAAAACTGGAAATCCATATGTAGCAAAATGAAATTTAATCCCTATCTCTCACCTTGCACAAAATTCAATTCAAAGTAGATCAAGGACTTAGGCACTAGAACAGAAACCCTGTGCCTAATGGAAGAAAAAAATAGGCCCAAATCTCCCAAATGTTGGCTTAGGAGCTGACTTCCCTAACAAGGCTCCTAGAGCACAAAAAGTAAAATCAAGAATCATTAAATGGGATGGAATCAAACAAAAAAGCTTCTTCTCAGCAAAGGAAACAACCCAAGTCATGAAGAGAGAGCCTTTAGAATGGGAGAAAATCTTTATCACATGCACCTCAGATGGAGCATTAATCTCCAGGACATATAAAGAACTAAAAAAACTTAACACCAAAATACAAATAACCCAATCAATAGATAGGTAAAGGAATCGAACAGGCAGTTCACAGGAGATATACAATCAATCAACAAATATATGAAAAAATGTTCAACATCTGGCAATTAAAGAAATGTAAATTAAGTCAGGTGTGATGGCACACGCCTGTAATTCCAGTAGCTCAGGAGGCTGAAGGAAGGATCACTAGTTCAAAGCCAGCTTCAGCAACAGTGAGGTGATAAGCAACTCAGTGAGACCCTGTCTCTAAATAAAACACAAAATAGGGCTGGGGATGTGGCTCAGTGGTTGAGTGCCCCTGGGTTCAATTCCCGGTACCACCCCCCCACACACACAAAGATGAGAAAAATGCAAATTAAAACTACACTGAGGTTTCATCTCACTCTGGTCAGAATGGCAATTATCAAGAATACAGGCAACAATAAATGTTGGTGAGAACGTGAGGAAAAAGATTCACTCATACATTGCTGGTGGAACTGCAAATTGGTGTGACCACTATGGAAAGCAGTATGGAGATTACTGAGAAAACTGAGAATAGAACCACCATTTGACCCAATTATCCCACTCTTCAGTTTATACCCAAAGGACTTAAAACCAGCATACTACAGTGACATAGCCACATCAGTGTTCATAGCAGCTCAATTCACAATAGCCTAGCTATGGAACCAACATAGGTATCTTTCAACAGATGAAAGGATAAAGAAAGTGTGGTATATATACACAGTGGAATATTACTCAGCCTTAAAAAAGAATGAAATTATGGCTTTTGTCAGTAAGTGGATGGCATTGGAGAATATCATGCTAAATGAAATAAGCCAATTTCAAAGAACTAAGTCTGAATGTTTGCTGTGATATGTGGATGCTAATTCACAATGAGGGGGGCTAGGGAAGAATAGATTTACAATGGTATTAGACAGAGGGGAGTGAAGGGAGGAGAAGGGGTTTGGAGTTAGAAAGGATAGTAGAATGAATCAGACATTATTTCTCTATGTGCATATATGATTACATGACTAGTGTAATTCTATAGCATATACAACCAGAAGCATGAGAAGTTATACTCCGTTTATGTATGATGTGTCAAAATGCACTCTATTGTCATGTATAACTAATTTGAACAAATAAAAAATAACTGAAATTCTTTTTATTCTTCTTTTCTTTGTTATTTTTAGATATACATGACAGCAGAGTGTATTTTGACACAAGTTGTACATGGAGTGTAACTTATTCTAAATAGGATACCATTCTTGTGGGTTGTACTTGATGTGGAGTTTCATTGGCTGGTTGTGTATTCATATGTGAACATAGGAAAGTTATGGCTGATTCATAAACTTAAGGACTCTGATAATCTTGGAACTCTGAGACTCCCTAACATGAAATCTTAATATTTGAGGATTTAGCTATTTAGAGAGAGAAATAGACCTTTGAATTCTAATGTGTCATTTCATACCTGAGGATGCTCAGATTTGGGAAAGGGATTTCCCAGGAGCCTTTGAGTCAATGGCTCTTATGTGCAGGGCTTATCTTTACCTGTTACCTCTACATTGCATCTCCCTGCTCTGTAGAAATCTCTGCCTTGATCAGTGCACATGTGGTTCTCTAATCAGATTCCTATTTTGTGTCTTTACTACCCAGTGAGGGAGACGTTCACTGTGTACCTGGGTCCCCCCACTCCATTCATGTGTGGACATGAATCAGTGAAGGATGCCCCGTGAGACCAAACAAGCAACAAATGATAAAAAGTTTATAATGTACTTCCTACGTCCAGGGTACACTCACGAGGACTCAATATTAATGATCTCCTCTTTTTGAGAAGTATTAATATTTTACTAAATTTGCAAATAACTAACTGGAAAGAGACAAAGGTTGGGTACCATTACACAATGTGGCAGGAGCACTTCTTTTATCTCAGGCCATGAGCCTCCAAAGTTACCTCCTGTGTCATTTCTGCTTTAACTCTTACTACATCAGCTCCATGCTCTGCGTGTCCACGCAGGTCCTCTTAGCTACCTTACTTACCTTTTTCCATGTACACATATGGACATGTGCCCAACCGTGCTTGCCACATAAGCTCACTTGTCAATGGGACCATCCATGTGTCTATCTCTACATCATTCCTTCCATGTATTCATGCAACCACTTTCATATCCATCCATCCATTGCTCTGCTGTTGTCCATTTGTCCAAAGTCCCGTTCATTTGCAAGCCTATTTCCATCTCGTCATCTTTCACATTTTCATATTTTTTCCACACACCCATTAACTTCATATATTCAATTGGATGATTTCTATTCAATGAGTCTTTCCACCCTTTATCTATTTGATTCTGAAATCATTCATCCATTCACTCTTTACCCCTTCATTACCTCTTTTGTCCATCCATTTCTTCCTCAATCCAATCATAAATTCTTCCTTCCATCCCTCCACACATCTTGGGATACACTCATGCTTTCATAAATTATCAAACTTTCTGCAACCAACCCCCCACAGCTGGTAGTTTAGAAATATTACTTACTGCATAGTGAGACTTTTCGCATCATTGAATGAATGTCCAGGTGTGAGGTTGTGTGCACCAGCATGTGCCTATCTAGGGCATCCTAGTAGTGCATTGACTCACTGTTTCAGAGTCCTCCACAGACATTCTATCTATCCATCCTTCCACTTTCTTGTGCATCAACCCATCACTGGTCCCATTCTAGCTCTCTGGCCTCTAGGAAATTGACCTTCATCTCCTGCAATCCTCTCTAGCCTGATTCCCTTTGCCTCCACTTCAATTCTGGATTGTGTTTCAAGGAGCAGGTAGGAATGGATCCTTGTTTCCCACATCTATCCTGGCAGGTTAGAGAAGATTCTTTGAGAGCATAGTGTAGGTAGGACATTCATATACAGACCCTCTGATGGTCCAGTACAAAGTTGGACACAAGCAGACTACCTTCCCTTCCCTCCACCCTCCCCAGTTTCCCTTCCCCTAATCTAATGGTCTTCCTTTTATTTTTAATAGTTTTAAAATTAATTTTTAAATTTGTTCTAATTAGTTGTACATGACATAGAATGCATTTATGCATTTTGATAAATGATACATAAATGAAGTATCATTTCTCATTTTTCTGATTGCACATATTGTAGGATCACATCAGTCATGCAGTCATACATGTACATGAGGTAATAATGTCTGTTTCACTCTACTATCCTTCCCACCCCCATACCCCTTCCCCTCCCTTCACTCCCCTCTACCTAATATAAAGTAACTCTATTCTTCCTTACAACTCCCCATTGTGAATTAGCATCTACGTATCAGAGAAAATATTTGGCCTTTGTTTTTTTGAGGTTTGGCTTATTTTGCTTGGCATAATATTCTCCAACTCCATCCATTTACCAGCAAATGCCATAATTTCATTTTTCTTTAAGGCTGAGTAATATTCCATTGTATATATATACCACGTTTTATTTATCCATTCATCTGTTGAAGGGCACCTAGGTTGGTTCCATCGTTTAGCTATTGTGAGTTGAACTGCTATAAATATTGATGTGGTTTAAAATTAGTGCTTCATAGATACACATAAAGGTCAAATTCACTGTGGTATATTTATATATGTACATAATAGTATAATTTGGTTAATTTCATTCCACTGTTCCTTCCTTGTCCTGTCCCTCCTCTCTCTCCATGAATCCTTTTCTTTCTTATGATCCATTGATCCCCCTTCTAATTTTTTTTCAGGTACTGGGGATTGAACTCAGGGGCACTCCACCACTGAGCCACATCTCCAGTCCTATTTTATTTTTTATTTAGTGACAGGGTCTCACTGAGTTGCTTATCACCTAAGTTGCTGAGGCTGGCTTCGAACTCATGATCCTCCTGCTTCAGGCTCCCAAGCCACTAGGATTACAGACGTGCACCACTTCACCCAGCTATGGATTTTTATTTCCTTTTTATTTCTTCAGTGACACCAAGAAATGTGTTTAATTTCTGTTATTGATTCTTGTTTCATGCCATTGTGACCTAAAAAGATACTTCATATTTTTAACTCTCCTAAATAAGAATTGTTTTGTGATGTTCTGGAGAATGTTCTGGGGGCATTTGAGAAGAATGTGTATTCTACTGTTGGGTGGAGTGTTTTGGATATCTGTTGGAGCCATTGAGTCTAAAGTATAATTCAAGTCCAACATTTTCTTATTTTTTTTCTCTATGATCTGTCTGTTGTTGAAAATAGAGTGTTGAGGTTCTCTGATATTACACCATTGCAAATTATATCTTCCTTATAATCATTTATTAATTGTTTTACGTGTTTAGGTACTCCAACGTTTTTTGGTTATTTGCTTTTTGTTTTTGGTATTTAGGATTGAATTGAGGGGTGCTTAACCACTGAGCAACATTTCCATATATTTTTTTTTAGAGACAGGGTCTTGCAGAGTTGTTAAGCTCCTCACTAAGTTTCTGAGGCTGGCTTTGAACTCCCAATCCTCCTGCCTCAGCCTCCTGTGCCACTGGGATTACAGGCATGTGCCACTGTGACTGGTAAGGTGCTCCAATGTTCAGTGCATGTATTTACAATTATTAAATCTTCTTGGTGAATTAACCCCTCTATCATTATGCAAGGACCTTCTCTGTCTCTTCATATATACATGATTTTTTACTGTGAGTCTATTTTATATATGTATAGCTATTTCTGTTTTCTTTCAGATTCCATTTCCATTGGAACATCTTTTTCCCCCCAGATCTTCACTTTCAGTCTGTGTTGTCCTTACTAGTAATATATTTTGTAGGTGGCATCTGGTTGTCTCTTGGTTTTTAAGCCATTCTGTCTTATTATTGGAAAATTAACCCATTTACACCCAAGGTAATTATTAATAGGAGAGAACTTGCTACTGTTCTTTTGTATTTTCTTTTCTGATTATTTTGTAGGTCCTTTTTTTCTTTCTTCCTCTCTTGCTATCTTCCTTCGTGGTTTGATGACTTTCTCTGATGATGGTCTTTTAATGATTTCTTTTTATATGTGATGGAAGGTTTTTGCTTTGTGGTGACCATGAGTCTTACGTAAAGCATAACAGGCTACTTTCAGCTGATAACAATTTAACTTTAATTGTATGCAAAACTCTACCTTTGCCCTTCCTCCTCCTCCCATCTTTTATTATTTGAATGTGAAAATTTACATATTTTATAATTTTTATTCCTTAACCATTTATTGCAGCTATAGTTATTTTAATAGTATTGTCTCTTATCCCTTCTAGCAGGGGTGAAATTGATTTGCACACCAACCATTCTTAGAGCATTGCAGAATTATGAGTATGTGTTGTTCATACCATTGAGTTTTTTTTTTACTTTTATATTTTTACTTATTGATTAGTAACCTTTCCTTTCAGCTTCAAGACCTCTCTTTAGCAATTCTTGTAAGTCTAGTGCTGATAAATTCTCTTAGATTTTTTTTGTTTTGATCTAGAAAAATCTTTACTTCCCCCTCCTTTCTGAAGGACAGCTTTTCCAGGCATTCTTTCTTAGCAATTTTTTTCTTTTTCTTTAGCCCACTGAATGTACACCTTCACTCTACTCCCTCCTGGCCTGCAGGGTTTCTGCTGAGAAATCCACTGAAGGCCTTATGGGAGCTCCTTCATATGTGATATGTTTCTTATTTCTTTCTGCTTTGGGTAATTTTTTTTGTCTCTGATTTATAATAATTGGATTAGATTGCATTTGGGTGAATGTCTCTGGGTGGAATTTGACTACTGGACATCTCTGGGTTGCTTATTCCTGATATTGTTGTCCTTTTCCAGATTTGTGAAAATTTCAGCCCTTATTTTCTGAAATATGCTTTCTAGGCTTTTATCTTGCTCTCCTCCTTGAATTTGCATTATGTAAATGTTAGTTTGCTTGATTGTGTCCCACAATCCCTGTAAATCTTCTTCATTCTCCTTTGGGCTCCTATAATGGGACAGGTTCTAACGTGCTATCTCCTAACTCACTGTTTCTTTCTTCGGCTTGGTCTAGTCTGCTTCTGAAACTTTTTATTGAATTTATTTTCAGTTAAGTTATTGTGCTGTTTATCTCTGGTATTTCTATTTTTTTACTGTTCCTATTTCTTTGTCAGACTTCTCATTGTATTCATTAAATGGTTTCCAAGCTTCACTGAGGTTTCCATCTGTATGTTTCTGGAGTTTTCTGAACTTCTTTTAGAGTATTATTCTGAATTCAATTTCATGGTTATCAATTTCTTCCATGTCTTTATTAGATTCTTTTTGTTGGCATCATATTTCCCTGATTTCATCGTCCTTCTGACCTTACGTGGATGCCAGCACATTTGATGATAAGCCCACATTTTCTGGCCTTTTCAGGTCTTTGGTGGTGATAGACCTTCATCATTTAAGGTAGCCTGGGATTCTGGGTGGGCCACCTGGTAATAATGCTAACAGACAGACCTTGATGCCAGGTTCTCTCATTGGGTTGAGACACTTCCTGTGCTTTGATGTCAAATGATACTGTTGACTGTGCTCCATGGGAGCACTGGCTAGACTCTGCCAGCACTGAGAGGGCTCTGCAATTATCTCTGAACAGGAAAAAGTCTAGATTTTCTTCCCTGACTGGGTGGTGCTATGGTTTGGCATCTATAGTTGGGCAGGGTCATGTACTTGTGTCTGAGGCTGCGTGAGGTCTAGGTTATTGCTCAGCTATTTGAGGTAGGAAGGATCAGAGTTTGTGCTATACAGACGTGCCTGGAGGTGAGCTTGCTTAAGATAAGCATAAGAAGAACCCTGAGTGATGGACTCACCACTGAGCAGTGGCATTGGGCAGGGCCAGATGAATAATTACCTCCCTGGGTAATGGCTGACGTGCAGTTGCCTCTCAGCCTGGAGAACACTTGATGACAGGAGCAGGGCTTAGTTGGATCACCTCTTGACCTCTGAGGTTGGATTGGGTTCAGTGCTCCTGTGGATAATCTCTGAGCTGCAGTTGCCACCTAACCTAACCTCTGGGAAGAATTAGCCAGAGCACCAGGGCTGTGTGGTGAAGCTGGCTAGTACCTTAAGCTTGGTTGTCCTGTGAACTGTGCCTTCTGCAGTGTGATGCTATTTGCTGGTCTCTCTGAAGCGGCGCCTCTGGTGGCTAGAATACAGAGCAGCAGTTGAAGTTAGTGTGCTGGTCGCTGTGAGCCCCACTTCTGTTCTCTGTTTCTAACTGACCCCAGGTGTCTAGTCCTGCCAGTACCCCCAATGTTTCCAATGGGACAAAACAGGAATGAGCCTCCTGCCAAGAGTCACAGAATGATGGGGAAACTGAGTGTCTGCCTCCAATGTCCTTTTTCCATTTTAAAAACTAGGGGTCCAGGGGAATCTTCTGTGTGTGCTGCAGTGCCAGCTTGGGGAAGAGGCAGGACCATCAGAGTAAACTGCACCTCCGACTCTCTGAACATGGGTTTTCTCAGTTCTGTGGTCCTAGGGGGTGTCTCAGCCTCTGCCTGCTATAGTGGTGGGTTGATTTCCAGGGTGAGCAGGGTAGAACCTGAGAACTCCTATTCTGCTGTCTGGTTGATACCACGCCATGTTCTAGTTTTTGTCTCACTTGTCTTTGGTCCCCAGAGACCTCTTCTTAATCTGCCCACTTTTCTTCCTCTTGTGTTCCCCTGTTATTATTCAGGGGCTGTATTCATGGATGGTGAGTTGCTGGGCGAGAGGAAGCATCCTGTAGTGTGTGATTTTATCTCAGTCTTTTAGTGACCTGTGCCCATTAGCTGTGACTCTCACAAGTGCTTCTCCATCTGTTTTGCTTTTCCCCTGTAGATGAGAGAAAGGCCATGACAGCTGGACTTGTGCATTTCCCTTTCTGCACTTTGAGGTCTCCCATAGGCCAGAGCTGAGTGTGCCCTTTCACCCAGGCTAGTTAGTCTCAGTCAGACCCCAGTCATTTACACTCTGGTAAGTTAGCTTCTCTTGACAGAAGACTTCATGAGAATAACAGAATGCCTGGGGCATGGCAGGATGGCTCTTTCCTCCCTCTGCTCACCAGAAGCATTTATCTCCTATCTATATCCTGAAAAGATGTGGGATTCCTGGAAGAATAGCAAGAAAGTGTGTGTGTGTGTGTGTGTGTGTGTGTGTGTGTGTGTGTGTAGTGGTGTGGGCACGCAGAAGCTTCCAAACATGATTCCCCTGGAGTTTTTACCTTTCAAACTTGGCCACACTGAACCTCTCGCAACTTGCCAAGTACAGTTTAGGCTTTCCTAGTTCTCACAGATTTTTGCTCCTGGGATTCTGCTCTAATAGGTTGTGATTTTCTGTATCTACCTGTCTGTCTCTTGGATTTTGAGGTCAGCAGTTTTTCTTAACACCTCAGGTCTCTCTCTGACAGATCTAAGAAGAGTTGTTGATTTTCAGTTTGTTCAGTTTTTTTCCTTGCATGGATATGAGTGATAACTTCTAACTCCTTCTGAACATTTAAATTCATTACATTTTAATTAATCCAAACATTTGATTCAATTACTAGAAAAATGTTCAGTAACTTGGAACAACTTGGATAAGTGAATCTATCTTTCAATTTTAAGTTTTATGAAATCTAAATACAGATCAAGTACTTCTGATGAAAATGTAGCGTCTGGATTGAGATGTGCTTTCAAAGATATGACACAATGTTTTCTCCCAAAGACTGAGAGCAAAACATGGATGTTTGATCTCACCACACCTTTTCAATATCTTTCTGGAAATTCTAACTAATAAGGTAAAAAAACAAAATGCATACAGACTGGGAAGACTTATTCTGAGATGTATACCCAGATTATTTGATTATCTATGTAATATTTCCAAACAGACAAAGAGTTTCTAGAACAAGTGAGATTACCAAATCTCAAATCCAGGTACACAAAGTCAATGTACAAAATCAAGTGTGTGTATGTAACATATATGTATACATATATACACACATATATGCTAGCAAAAGAATTTTGGAAATCAAAAATTTATAAACAGTACCTCTACAGTTTGGGCCTGGAATGTCACTCAAAGGCTTATGTGTTAGAGCTTGGTCTTCACCTTGGCACGATTAGATGGTGGTGGAATCCTTGGAGGTGGGGCCTAAATGGAAATCGTAGGTCATCACGGGCATACCTTCAAAGGGGACTATGAGACACTAGTCTCTTTATCTTTTTCTTTGCTTCCTGGACACCAGGAGGTGAGCAGCTTTTTCCACCACACACTTCAACCATCATGTGCTGACTTGCCATAGGTCAAAGCTATTGGGCCAAATGGTAATGGGTTAAAACCTCTGAAACTATGAACTGAAATAAATTTTTCCTTTTTCAATTGATTATCTCAGGTATTTTGTTATATTAATGCAATGCTGATTAGTTAAATAAAGTCCCACATATAATAACCACAAAGAATGAACACAAATTAGAGTATAAATGCTGAAAAGTGCAAACCATTAATGAAAGATATTAAGAAACATAAATAAATGCAAAGATTTATCATGTGCAGAAATTAGAATGAATATTCACTATTGCTAAAATGTCAATTCTTCTGAAATTATAGATTAGCAGTTCCCTCCTTATCCTTAATCAGTCCTGTAATTAGATTTTTAAATATTTATTCCAATTCCTTTGGTAACTATCTGCTTTATTTTTTTCCATTTGCCAGTAACTTCAGGAAGTTGGTGGAATTTATTTAAAGTTTTATTCAGAGTTTTTAGTTGTTATTTGCTGGATGCTCCATCCAGTAGGAGTTACTCAGTCACTACCAGAAATAGAAACTACTCAATGCATTTGTGGACTATGACGCCTTCACTCTCAAAAAAAAAAAAGTCCATTCTCCTTTTAAAGACAAATGATCTCATTTATATGTGGAATCTTCAAAAGTCAAGTTCACAGAAGCGGAGAGAATGATGATTCCTAGAGACTGGGGGAGGGGAGGATTAGGGAGATGTTGGACAAAGGATTCAGATATCAATTAAACGGGAGGAATAAACTGAAATCTATTGTACAACACAGTGAGTATGGTTAATAACAATAAATTGTATTCTTGAAAATTGATAAGAGGGGTTTTGAATGTTCTTGCCAGAAAAATAAAGTATATGAGGCAATACATATGTTAATTGCCTTGATTTAGCTATTCTACAATGTACATACCTGTCAAAACATTGTGTTGTGTGCTGTAAATATATATAATTTTTATTTGTTAATTAAAATATAAGTAAAAATCCTTTCTCCTTTGAGTCTGTCTCCTTCATTCCATATCATCTTTTAACTTATCCCCCCTCTCTGTATCCTCTGTCTCTGTATCCTGTGTTCTGTGTCCTACCATTCTCCTGGCAGGGAGGCATTCCCGTGGCTATGGCATGAGCCATCAAAAAAAAAAAAACAGACAGAAAGAACCTTGACTTCTCTTTGCACGGTATCAGCCAACACTTCCACGACCTTACCCTGATCCTTGTCCTCACTCTGAAACACGAAACGCAAACATTCACACTGTGATCACAACTTGTTCTCCACGCTTACCCCACCGCCTCCCTGCGGGTGGCTGGGGTGGTAGATTGGTCAATCACGTCTTTGGTTTTGTTCCAAGGAATACAAAAATGATATATAACTCTTATTATTCTTTTATAACATTTCAGAACCTTTTGTTTCAAGCTTACAGGAAGGTGTTTCAAGAACTGGAGGAGATTAGAGGGAGTTTTATGATGTTTCAGAAAGAAAAACAGGTGGGATGGGAAGTCCAGAGTGGTATAAGAATGTGGAATTCATAGTCACACAAGGCCATGCCTGGGTTCTATTCTCATGATCTGTGGAACTCAAAGCAAGTCACTTCTAACTTTGGAAATTGTACTTAACTCATTCACAGAATGGAGATGATAAAAGGAGGTGATAAAAACCAACCTCACAGGTTTGCTGCAATGACCTTAATTAAGTGTATGAATGAATAAAGAAATTGTGGTACACACACACAATGGAGTTTTACTCATCCAGAATGAATAATAAAGAACTTATGACATTTTCTGGTAAATGGCTGGAACTGGAGAACATCACATGTGGAGATAAAGAAGAAAGAAGAGAGACTATTAGGGAAGGGGAGAGGAAAGGGGACCTGGGGGCATAGGGAGAAAGGGGAGGGCAAAAGAGGATAGAGGGGAGGGTGGACATCACCAAAACATGGCTTACGCACATGTGGAAATTCACAGCAAAACCAGCTGGTTTGTATAATTAATGTGTATTAGTGATTATAATTTTAAAAACTGAACAAGAAGGCTCGCTTAAGATCTTCACTTGGAAATGTTTTAAATGAGAATAAGGTGGTGATTATACTGACTTTAAAATGATTTGTTTTATGTGATTTCATCTCAGTTTTTAAAAGAGGGAGGGAGGGGGGTAGAGAGAGAGAGAGAGAATACTCTCATGCTCTCATTTGGGACAGGATCAAAGATTTCAGGTTTCAGGAGCATTTGGCCTGAGTGAGGTTTTTCCTGAGAATTCTGGATTGAGCTAGGCCTGGGGGGCGCATAGGAAGTTGAGGACGAGCTTAGCAGTGAGCAGGAGTGTGTGTGTGTGCACATGTGCGTGCTGGGGGTAGCCATCAAACACCTCTGTTCTTTTGCCTCCATCCCATATGTCCAGGTTGGTTTGTGTGAATCTCTCTGCCTGAACTGCTCCCCTTTCTTCCCCTACCTGGAGAATTTATCTTGCAAGACCCAGTTCACACCTCCTCTAGGAAGCTCTCCAAAACCTCAGTTCTAAGTAGCGAATCACCACTCATAATTACTAATGAATAACGACAGAATCATAAGGACTTCCATTTTTCTGGGTCTGCTTTCCCACTGCTCTAGGAAAGCTCTAAGCAATAGACTGTGTCTTGTTCACCAACACACCCAAAGCGAACCCAATATCTCCTGATTCAGATCTGCTCCTGACTCAGATCTCCTGACATGACCATCTCCCCGCCTGCTGGAGCACCTCCCTACCCTCAGCCCTGCACAGCCAACGGCAACCGAGTCACAGCAGCTATCCTCCCACGTCTCTCTCCAGCCCACACCCTGGGCCCCACTCTCGTGGCTCCATCCACTCTCACCTGGATGCTGTGGCAGACTAACTCATTTTTCAGCTTTCAGTATAGTCTTCTCCAAAAAGGTGAAGAATCTTTCTGAAACAAACCTGACCATTTTATTCCCCTGATTTCATACCACCTTTCTGTGGCTCCCCACTGCCCCAAGATGAAGTCTACATGCCTCACCGAGTTGCATTAGGCTCCAGGTGGCCTGGCTCCTGCTGATGGCCAAAGTCCTATCCACAGACACGAGCCCAGACCTCTAAGGTCTAACTCCACTCAGCCATCCACCCAGGCCCTCACACCCACTGTTTCTTCTGCCTGGAACACAACCTCCAAACCCTTCCTTTCCCTCCATAGAAAATCCCTACTCAGCCCTCCAACAGCCTATCCTAAGTCCATGAGGTCGAATCAGGTGATGTTTCCGAGATCTTACAGACACCTGTGCTTTCCCCCTCCTGTCTGGACCCCTCTGTCTGTGTCCTCCCACCACAACACAGTCCATTCTGTGCTATGGGTCTGCCTTCCTCTTGGGAGTGACCCCTGAGTGAGGCAGGGCCCAGGGCTCTCTGGTCGTGTGGTAACTCTCAGCACAGAGCTGACATGCATCAGTGAACACTGGTGGAAGGATTCTGTTCAATGTGTTGAGTGGCTTGTGAGGTTGGTGGTGATACCGTGGGAATGAGAATTTTTCTTAGTGGATATTTACATTTATCCAGGGGGAATTAAGCAGCCTTGGGAAGGCTCTAGGACACACCTGTCCCAGGGAGGCTTTTCAAC
Organism: Glaucomys volans; assembly: GCA_020662805.1. Classification (NCBI taxonomy): domain Eukaryota; kingdom Metazoa; phylum Chordata; class Mammalia; order Rodentia; family Sciuridae; genus Glaucomys; species Glaucomys volans. The sequence goes on from JAJEJO010049610.1 coordinate 17,912, forward strand.
CTGCCTCTTGAAAACTGAGGGAGGTAAATACTCTCAAAGTACAGGGATTATTTGTTTTCTCAAAAGAGAAATGAAGCCAGGCCAGGATTACATTTCAATCCAAACATAGGCAAGCACAGGCAGATGTCAGATGTTCACGTGTGCATAACAAGGTCCACGTGCCTGCATAGATACACAAGAACACACACGTGCACACACATATGCCATGCACTCATAGGTAGTTACCCACTTGTGCTTCTATACAGACCAACATGGAAGCACAGCATACATCAGGTTGGGCACAAAATGCACATGGTAGACACCCCCTAAACGCTGTCTCCCAAAGCATGTGTGTCCTTAAGCAACACATACAGAGGCAGAGACTGGTGAGCATTCAGGCACACCAGTCTAGGGACACACCCCCATCAGACACCTGCACAAATGGGCACATGCAGACAGTAACCAGATACCCACTGGTTACACACAAACACACAGCCCACACAGACTGGGCATGCATAAGTCAATCAACCTGGACATGCTGAAACACACACACACACAGAAATCTCAAGCACACACCCAGAATGACACACACAGAAAGACATAGATGAGGATAAGCGTGACAGACAGAGGCAGCTGGGAGAACCTACTGAACAAGGTGATACCAAAATACAGACAGCCAGAGGCACACAGAAAGCCTGCGGGGAAGGCTGGCCTGCAGGGAAGAAGGAAGGAAAAGATTAGACGTGAGATACAAGGGTACACAGACAAAATCCTCGGCAGGCTCTAAGTCCGTTCCCAGCAGTCTGAGCACTGAAGCTCATCTGCCCTTCTCAGACTCTGCCTCACAGAGCACGACCCATCCTGAAGGTCCATTTCCCATGCAAGGCTTGACTGGAGAGAAAAGGATGGGGAGGGAGGAAAAGCTTTTGGAACTTTGGGCTAGAGAGTGTAAAAGCCAGGATAGGGCTGAGAGAAACTCCCATCCATATCTTAAAAAACAACAACAAAAAAAACAAAACAAAAAAACTTTTATTGTATCTTTTAAAAAATACCTTTATTTTATTTATTTATTTTTATGTGGTGCTGAGGATTGAATCCAGTGCCTCACACGTGCCAGGCAAGTGCTCTACCACTGAGCCACAACCCCAGTCCACCTCTTGACTTTTGATGGACAGCAGGATGACTTTTAAAAAAAATTTTTAGTTGTCAGTGGACCTTTATCTTATTTATTTATATGTGGAGTTGAGAATCGAACCCAGTACTTCACACGTTAGGCAAGCACTTTGCCACTGAGCCACAACCCCAGCCCTCCCATCCATGTCTTTTATTTTCCAGATTAATGGAGTCTAATTACAACCAGCGAACATAGTTGATATTTACTGAGCATTTTCTGCTTTGTACTAAGCATGCATTAACTCATATGCTCCTCACCAAAACAGCCTGAGAGGTAGGTGCTGTCCTTGACTCCACAAGGCTCAATGGAGGCACCTGTTCAAGGTCACTCAATGAAGACAGAGGTTAGGATTCTAGTCCAGGCCTTAACTTTGCTCTTCTTAATTCATCTAGATAGGAATTCATCTGTCCAGAAAGGGAAACTTGCTGGGGCAAAGGGAAGGAATTTTCTTGAGGTTTACCACTAGCTCACTCTATAAGCCTGTCATAAGAGGCTGCAAGGGCCCGTGCCTCTCCTGCATGACTTCAGACATTAATTCTTTAGCCCCTGGAAAACAACAAGAGCAAACACAAATACTGCTCCCATCTAACACTCCCATCCCCTCCCTGGATGGCTCAGGAGAGCCCGCTTGAACATTCATGGCCCTTCCCTGGGTCAACATCATTGAGAAACAAATTCTCCAAACATCTCCCTCCCTTCTTCTCAAGAAAAAAACAAGCAGAAATGGGAGAGGAGGGGTCCAAGCCTGGGGCCAGCCCAGGTGCAGGCTGGTAATCAGGATTAGGGGGACTGATACCTGGACAAGCTTGTGCTAATCCTCTTCCCCACCTCTTCCCCCTCCAAAATCAACAAACAACTTTTCTTTCTCTGTTTTGTTTCCTCCCCACAGGTCCAGCAGCCTGAAAGAGATTGAGCAAAATACCAGTCCTGGGAGTGCCAACCTCACCCACCTTCACTCTGTCCAAGTTAGAGGTCCTGGAGGAGGGTGCAACTCTGGAAGGTACAACCATCAAAGCCTGCCCAGTGCCCCACTGGCACCCCTCCCAGGGTTTACCTGAGGCCAATGGCAAACCCAGATAGGACCAATCTCAGTACCTACCTAATGCAGTGTTAGAATCTGCTGGGACCAAACTCAGAGCCTCTATGGTTGGTCCTCTACCCTTCCTCCCTCCTGAAGCCAACAAAATCACCACTGGGTCTATTCTCAGAGCCTTCTTGGTACCAGAAGAGATTCTAATCTTCTCCTCTTGTCAAGTTAAATGCAAACTTCTTTTCCACCCTAGTGTTTATCTGGGGGCAATCTCAGTGCTAACCTGATGCCTCCCCCCAGTCCAGGACCTACCAGATATTGATCTCTGAACATGCAGGTATAATCCATGAACACCACTGCTAAGGCAGTCTCAGCATCCACCTTGTGCTAAGCTTGGTTCTCAGTTGGCCCTTGTGGTGGGCTGGGTCAGGCAAGGAAGGGAGAAGGGGAGAGAGTTCAAAACCCAGCTCCATCACTTACCACCCTCGTGCCCTCAGTGAGGTTGATGATGAGCTGGCCCCATTGTCACAAAGATTTGAAAGATCACGAAAACGTAGGCTCCCTCTTCTTGGAATTCCACGAGTTCCCCAAGGGGAAAGTTTCAATGAGGGAAGGATGGTAGGGTCACTCTGTGCCCACCCTTGGCATCTCAGGGCCCACAGTGGACTTTAATAACAGTCCCTGAAAAGCCAGGAATCACTCCTAAAGGAGACTTAATGCATCCTCAAATATGACCTTCAATTCCCAGATATTCCCATCCACTAACTCACAGTCCAGAAAGGGGAAATTGAGAAGGTAGAGCAGGACAGATGGGCCTTTGACCTCAGGTTTCTCGTGTGCATGATCCAGGTCTGTCCTGAGTACACCCCTATGTAAGATGGGAAGCATGCATATTAATAATGATAGAAATGATCCAGTACACCCAGTGGGCTTCCCTAAGCACCAAGGTAGGAATCTAGTGGGGCTTGTTGTACATGGGAACCCAGGAAACCGTAGGTTTATATATCATGTTCTTGTTGCAATGACTGTTTCTCAAGGTCTGGCCAGAGTCTCTGTCAACTGCGACTCTGAGTTAGTCTTCTCCAGTCTGTGCATAGTTCCACTGAAATGTGACTCTGCTCTTCTACCCTGTTCCCAGCCACACATGGGTGCTGGAGGAGCTAATTCTGTTTTCCCCATCCTGGCCTCACCTTGAGGTTCCCATGATGAGTCTGAGTGTCAAAAGCCAGCATGTAGGAAAGTTAGGTCAGATTCACTGCATTCTCTTGGTTTTTTCCATCCCTTCTCCCTTCCCTGCATTCCCTTTCAGCTACTCCACTGATCTTTCTTCTACTTTTTTATCCCCCTCACCCCACTTATATTGGAATAACTTCCACATATCAGAGAAAATGTTCTGCCTTTGACTTTTTGGGACTGGATTATTTCACTTAGCATAATAGTCTCAAGTTCCATCCAAGTAATGGCAAATGCCATAAAGTCATTCTTCTTTGTGGCTAATACTCCATTGTATATATATACACCACATTTTCTTTATCCATTCATCTGTTGAAGTGCACCTAGTTTGGTTCCATAGCTTGGTTATTGTGGATTTTGCTGCTATCAACATTAATGTGGCTGAGTCACTGTAGTATGTTGATTTTAAATCTTTTGGATATTTACTAAGGAGAGGGATAACTGGGTCATATGGTGGTTCCATTCCTTGTTATTATGCACATATATGAATATAGTACAATGAATCTCACCAGCATGTACATTCACAAGACACTAATTTTTTTTTAAACTATAAGTATATAGCAGAAAGACTAGTAAAGGAAAGGGAATTGGGGAGGGAGGAGTGGAGGGAAGGGGAAGTTCTGGGGACTGAATTAGATTAGATTATATACCAAGCTTCTTTTATAATTATGTCAAAATGAATCCTAATGTTATGTTTAACTAGAAAGAACCTATATATATACACATATATATATATGTATATATATATATATGTATATGGAGAGACAGAGAGAGAGAGAGAGAGAGAGAGAGAGAGAGACAGAGAAAGAAAGAAATAGGCAAAGCCATCAGGTCAACACCTGGGCTCAGGTACTCAATCCAGAATCCTGCTGGACTTCCCTCCCAGGAACTCCACTCCCAGCTCTGGGTCCTTCCTCATCCCAAGCCATGCAAATCTATAACAGTTAAATCTATGCCCCTCCTCACCAAAATACCCCACGGTCACACATCCTGTCTTACTCCAGTGAAATTCAGACCTTAAGATTCTTTTCTTCTGAGACCTTGATATTCATACCTCCGGGACCCCTTTTAACTCTGCAACCCCACACCCAAAGCTCAGGAGCTCTGGTGTGCAAATATTCCAAAGCACTCACTTCTCAAATTTATCTGCTGACCCCACCCCTCTGCAATTCTTAGTCCTGGAATACTTCCTCCTCAGGTGTCACAAATCCAGTCCAGAAGTCTACTTGTTAATCTGCTCAGAGGCCCCCTCTTCCTTGCTTGCTGGCAGTGTTCCAAACCGGTACGGTGCATGGTGGGGGGTGTAGTTGGAAGGAGAAAAGAGATAGTTATGTAATCAGGACCAAAGGCCAGCCTTTGATCCCAGCAGTATAAAGGCAATCACTATCTGCAGTCATCACTACCTGCCTGCCATCCTCACTGCCACCATGCTGGCCTCAGGGCTGCTTCTGGTGGCTTTGCTGGCCTGCCTCAGTGTAATGGTGTTGATGTCTGTCTGGAGGCAGAGGAAGCACTGGGGGAAGCTGCCTCCAGGTCCCACCCCACTGCCCTTCATTGGGAACTACCTGCAGCTGGACACGGAGCAGATGTACAACTGCCTCATGAAGGTGCCACCATTCAGGGAGATGGCTGGAATGGGTGGGCACAGGGACTTCCCAGTTTCACCAGGGCTTTGTGGCAGAGGATTGAACTTGATGAGTTGGAGTCTTAGGATAGGAGAATTTTGGGAAGCCAGGTCCTAGCCAGGAAAGACAGACCTTGAAATGTTCTATCATCTGGGTGTCAGACCCTGGGAGAAATACATCCCAACCCCTGATATGAGGGAACTGGACCAATTCAGGGAACGAGCCCTTCTAACCACTCCCACCCACCCCTATCAGATGAGCAAGCACTACGGCCCTGTGTTCACCATCCATGTGGGCCCTCGCCGGGTTGTGGTGTTGTGTGGATACGATGCAGTGAAGGAGGCGCTGGTGGATCAGGCTGAGGAGTTCAGCGGGCGCGGGGAACAGGCCACCTTTGACTGGCTCTTCAAAGGCTATGGTAAGTGGGACAGCACCTGGGGGAGGGCGGCCAGGTAAACTTGGTGGCCTCAGTTTCCCCAGCCTGCCCCGAGTCACTGACCCTCAAGGCTGTGCAGAGCCCTCTATCTGGTCTTCTCTTCACATCCCTGCTCACTGCTGCCTCTCTCTGTGCTGGACTCCAGCCTGTCTTAAACCTCCCAGATCCGTCCCTGCCTCTCTCTACCTGTCTCCTTGTTCTTTCACTAGATGTCTCTCCTTTCCCTGGATGGATGCATCTCTTAGCACCTCGATGTTGTCATCCTCAGCTTCTGTGCTGCCTGGAGATTCTCTCTCCTCCTGTCCTCCCTTTTCTTCTTCATCAGTCACACTTACGCAGTGACTCTTCAAAGTCCCGATGCCTCCCACCAGTGCTGACGATCTCTCCTCTCTCCAGACCACTTTTCTTCTCTGCCTATGGTTTGCCTCTTCCAATTGAGAATTCCTCACCATTTTAATACCCACCTCCAGGTTTCCCTATTCTCACTTCTCCTTTCTCTTATCTGCTCCCTCGCCCTTCCCTCCTCCCTTCCTTGGCTCCACTGGAGTGTACTGTTTTCTGCATCTGTCTGATTGATTTTTCTTTCTAGTCTTCTGATCTTCTCCTTCCAAGTTGGAATCTGTGCCTCTTTTTGTGAAGCTCTCTAGCTCTGCGCCCATTGTTCCCCTACTCCCTCCGTCTCTGTGCAACCCCTAACTTTTGGGTACCCTCTTAGGGGTGCTCTGTGGCTTGCTTGTCCCCTCCCTTGTTGTGGACTTCCTCCTGCCACTGCACTCACCTCCCCAGGTGTAGCGTTCAGCAGCGGGGAGCGCGCCAAGCAGCTGCGGCGCTTCTCCATCACCACCCTGCGGGACTTCGGCGTGGGCAAGCGTGGCATTGAGGAGCGCATCCAGGAGGAGGCCGGCTTCCTCATCCAGTCTTTCCGTGACACCCGTGGTGAGCTGGGAGCCCCCCTGCCCCAGTAGATTGGAAGGAAAAGGAAAATCCCACGTTGAGTCCCGGGATAGGGTCAGGAAAGGGTGCTGTGGTCCCATTCTGGGATACGGTGCTGGGAATTGGGCTCACTATTCCAGTCTTTCCTCAGGTTCTCAGACTGGCATAAGAACGCCCACTTGGCTCCTTTCCAATCCCGGTCTAACACTTCCACCTGTCTCCCCACCCCCAGGTGCCTTCATAGATCCTACTTTCTACCTGAGCCGTACAGTCTCCAATGTCATTAGCTCCATTGTCTTTGGTGACCGCTTTGACTACGAGGACAAAGAGTTTCTGTCACTGTTACGTATGATGTTGGGAAGCTTCCAGTTCACAGCTACCTCCACCGGACAGGTAACGTGTTCCAGCCCCTACCACAGCCGGCCAACCACCCCACCCCCACCCGCTGGCCAAATGATGTCCCAAACTGCCATCCTCCTCCATTGACAAAAAGCAGTCCCTGATATTGGATAACTGAACAGCTGTGTTAGGACCCAGGACAAGAGACAAGTGCCCAATATACAGTTTCCAAGAACACCGATATTACTCAACAAATGTCCCCAAACCAGAGCCTGCAGGAAATACAAATGCCTCAATCAGCTCTCTCACCCCTGCAGATGGTCCCAGCCCAATTTACCATTATCTCTAGCAGAGGCTCCCCACCCAACCCTTCTGAATATTTTAATACTTGGCCAAATGATCACTTCAGTTCCCTCCCGGATGCAAAACCCAGGCCACCAACGCTGTTTCACCTCTACAAAGGTGTCCCAAGCCAGCCCATTGGAATATTTAGACAGGTGCTCCCTTCTCTGCTCACTGAATTACCTGAATACTTGGGACAGGCACCACAACCAAGACTCTAAATATTGGGGACAGAATGTTCCCTCAATACCCAAATAAGTCTCTTCCATCACAACTCACTCACATACCTAAAGAGGTCCCTCGTTGTAGCTCATTTGGATATCTTCACTCTGCCACCTGAATATCAGCATTGCTTTAATGTCTGAACATCTGGTTAGACACTATAAATTTACAAACAGCTGTCTCCAGCTGAGGTTGCCTGAATCCCCAAACACCCAATAGGCTCCCCCGACCCCATAAAGTCCCACCTGAAAATCTCAACTACATGTCTTCCAACCCAACCTCACCTGAATCTGGAAACTACATGTATGCTCCAATCGTCTCCCCTAAATTCTCAGACAATCACCCCCAGACTTACCTCACAGGAAAACTTAGCTTTATGCTGCCTCCCAGCCCATCCTAAACACCTGGATAACTGCCTTGAACGCCGTGCCTTGCTCACCTCTAGACAGGTCGCACTCCTGCTGAGTGCTGCCCAGTGACAGCTGTCTTGTTTCTGCTTTCTCTTTCCACCATTGCTAGCTCTATGAGATGTTCTCCTCCGTGATGAAGCACCTGCCAGGACCTCAGCAACAGGCCTTCAAGGAGCTGCAGGGGCTTGAGGACTTCATAGCCAAGAAGGTGGAGCAGAACCAGCGCACTCTGGATCCCAACTCCCCGCGGGACTTCATCGACTCCTTTCTCATCCGCATGCTGGAGGTACAGCCAGCAGCCAGGGTGGGAGGTCCAAAGCCAGGCAGAGGGAAATTAAGCTGGGGAGGGTGGAAGAACAGAGACCCAATTTAGCCTCCCTCATCATAATCCTCACAGTCCCAGTCATAGTTAAACACCACTGTTCCATCTGCCAAGCCTTATGCACGGCAGAACTTGTGCATGCAAATCATAGCAATTACCTCTACGATACAGCCATGTGCCAGGCACAATTTTAAGTGCTTATGTTCGTGCATATCTACAATAACTCTTCAGCAAGGTTACAAAGGAGTAGGCTGCAGCCTAGAGAGTATATGTAACTTGCTTAAGGTCACACAGCAAGGAAACAGGGACCCTAGCTCAAACCAGTGTGTCTCTCTGAATCTATGGCAGGTGCTTTCAGCCACCAAACTGTCTGATGTTTTATACCCTGGTCATCAGTCACACTCATGTGGACAGGTGACTTGGCTTTACTGTGTGACATTGAAAGACCTCACCCCAAATTGCATGCCAGTCTGTCTTCTGTGCAGAAAAGAAATGGGGCTTTACACAGCCTGACATTCAAAGGATCAAGGAAGGAGATCCTCCAAAGACTTCAAGATGTTTGGGGGCAGGAACAGGGATGCCCTGTTCCTGCCAGGATAATTCCTTGTTTCAGAAAAACTATCTCTAATTCTCACTGATTCACTCCATCTTGACATCTCTGCCCATCTTTCTTAGTCTCTTTCTATTCCTCTCTTTCTAAATATCCTATAATTGAAAAAGTGACAACTGGCCTAGTCATTAAAGAATAGTCATCAGGGCAAAGAACATGAGAAGAGCATTTTGGGCAAAGCCAGAAGTTTACACAAAGGCCTGGAACCTGGACAGAGCCTGGCAAATCTAGGTCCCCTCTTCTCACCTTTGGTCTGGACCCAAGAGAGATGGGTCCAAGGGAAAACCTTAGAAGGGCCCCAAAAGGAAGATGAGTGGACCTGGCCTGAAGGCCTCTCTCCTTTCAGGAGAAAAATAATCCCAACACAGAGTTCTACATGAAGAACCTGGTGCTGACCACACTGAACCTCTTCTTTGCCGGCACGGAAACTGTCAGCACGACCCTGCGCTATGGCTTCCTGCTTCTCATGAAGCACCCAGATGTGGAGGGTAAGGCTGGAGGGGACAGGGAATGCAAAAATCCCACATCTCTCAGGTCCCTAGACCCTCAGAGAGGCCTGACATGCAGACACAGGGGGATATTCAGCTGATAGGCATCAGTAGCCATTAAAATATTGGAAGTGTGTGAACCAGTTGGCAAATTCTCCTCTGCTGAGCCCACTAAGTGCCCACTGCTGGTTCCCCTAGGCACTCCCTAAGACCCCTGACTTGTGGCTCCCACATGATTCTGGTACAATCAAGTTAACAAGACCCTGTTCCACAATGTATGTAGACACTGATTGTGTGGAATGGTCTAAGGGTGTGTCATAGATAGGGGCTTATCATTCATCCAGTTATACATGTTTGGATTATCATCCCTGTTCTTCTACTCCTAGATACCTAAACATAGTCTTCCTTTTCTCTCAGCCAAGGTCCATGAGGAGATTGACCACGTGATTGGCAGGAACCGGCAGCCCAAGTTTGAGGACCGAGCCAAGATGCCCTACACAGAGGCAGTGATCCATGAGATCCAAAGATTCGGAGACATGATTCCTATGGGCCTGGCTCGCAGAGTCACCAAGGACACCAAGTTTCGGGAGTTTTTCATCCCCAAGGTGCTGCTCTGCCCAGGTCACAGGGACCGCTAAGCCACTTCCTGGGACCCTAGTACCCCATCCCCATCAAAAGCTTTCCAGTCCCTGACCATACCCTCAAAGAACTACACAACCACTGTGTCCCTTGAATCTTCCCATTCAGAGACTCCTGTGTCCTATGTGTCCCCAAACATTTTGTCTCAGGAGAACCAACCCTATATAGGTCTCCCAATCTTTCTGTCCCCAAAGACACAAACCTCATTTCCCTAGACCTCCTGCCTTCAGAACAGGAATCTCATGTCTCCTATACATCCTTCCTTGAGAGACACAAATCCCATATTTCCCAAATTTTCTGTCTCAGGGCATAGGAACTTCTAAGTTCCCCCAGCCTCCAGCCTTGAGATATATGAACTGTGCATCCCCCAACATCCTGACCTAGGAGGCAAAGACCCTGTATCCCTTAAACTTCCTGCTTCAGAGAGCAGGAACCCCCACATCTTCCACACTTCCTGTCTCAGGGACATTAACTTCATATCCCCCAAAGCTCCTCCCACAGGAGATCCCTATTCCCTCTCCTCCCATTTCTCTTCCAGTGGGGCGCCCTGTCTTCAGTGCCTGTGGACTTTTAACACACTCTTCTTCCAACCTACCTTATCCACTCCCTTCTTCCTTCTATCAGGGCACAGAAGTGTTCCCTATGCTGGGCTCTGTGCTGAGAGACCCCAAGTTCTTCTCCAACCCCCAAGATTTCAACCCCCAGCACTTCCTGGACGACAAAGGGCAGTTTAAGAAGAGTGATGCATTTGTGCCTTTTTCCATGGGTAAGAGAACACTGCTGGCTGCCAGACCATGGCTCACACCACCAGGGGAAGCTCATCCCAGCTTCCATCTCTATGTGCAGCCTAGAATCCTTTTCCAGTTTGTTCCTCTTGGAATCTACCCTGAAACTAACCAGCTGCAACTCCCAGAACTACCAAGACCTCTATATCTGCACCCAAGAGAAAGGGAAGGGATGGATGGAAGGGGAAAGGGAAGGATGATCAAATCTCATTTAGAGGTGGGGAAACTGAAGGATTAGAGTGAGTCAGAAATCTTCCTGAGGTCACACAACACCTTCGGATTCCGAGGAGATGACAGCAGAGCAGCCATATTTGAGAATGCATTTGGTTGGGGGAAGGAGCACCTAAACTTCCCATTGCTACAGGCTGGCATAGGTCACTTCGTGTACAAGGGAGAGTGAGGCTCAGAGAGGTGCATAGCCTTCCCTGAAGGTCTCCTGGGCCACAACTGCAGCCTTTCCTCCTGGGACAACTCAGGAGGGAACTGGTACTGGGGCAAGGTTGCAGTGAGAATTGGCTTCACCTCTGCTCTTCCCTCCTCTCCTCTTCAGGAAAGCGGTACTGTTTTGGAGAAGGCCTGGCTAGAATGGAGCTCTTTCTCTTCCTCACCACCATCATGCAGAACTTCTGCTTCAAGTCCCCACAGGCACCCCAGGACATAGACGTGTCTCCTAAACTTGTGGGTTTTGCCACGATCCCGAGGAACTACACCATGAGCTTCCTGCCCCGCTGAGCTGGGGCTGGGTCATGGGGGTGAGGGGAAGGCAGAGTTAAGGGAAAGGGAGATTGGAAGGAAAGTAAGGGGCAAGTTGGAAAGAAGAGGGAGAGGAATCAGAGCAGACCACCCACCCTGCTAGACATTGATCCCTCAGCTGGGATGAGAGGAAGGGAAACCTTACATGATGCAGTGGGAGTAGTAATAGTAGTAAGTAGCGATAATAACAATAATATAAATAATAATAGTAACAGCTAGTATTTTGAGCAAGCATTCTTTGTCAGCCCTGTGCTAAAAGCATCACATGACTCCCAACTTAATACTCAAAAACCCATGTGAAAGGGAACAGTGCTCATGCCCATTTTAAAGGTGACAAGGCTGAGACTTAGAAAGGTTAAGTCACTATGTGAGGTCTCACATAACAGAAGCGCCTAGCAAATACTTGAACACATCTGTGCCCACAGTCTTCAGAGGAGATTTTAAAACAACATCACTTCCTTTAATAAAACTATATTTATTCACACTCTGGCTTAGTTATGTACAACTTTCTGAAAACCAGGCAGTCACCATCTGTGCCCCTACCAGAGAAGGCCAGTGTGTCTGACTCAGAGTCAGTCTGGGGAGCTGGAATCAGGCCTCTCAATGTGTGCGAGGGAGATGAGCCCTTTCAGAGAAGGCCAGAAATTTGGATCTGCATATTGCCATGATAGGAGTGTGCTCATGCACAGATGTCTGTGTAAGACTTCCAAGAAACTGAGGCCACACGAAGACCACCCCCTTCAAACCCTGATACTTGTGATCAAGTCAGAAAGATTTCAGATATGTTGCTCAGAGTAACAGGAATTAGTTTATTGAAAGGATAGGAAAAGGGAAAGAGGACACTCTTAAGGAAGAGAGTGGGTCCTCTCAGAGAGGAGAAGGACAATGTGCTTCTGTACTCCAGTTTTTGGGGGGATCCCAGAGAAGTTTCCAGAGAGTCCTTCCCAGTCCACCTCTTGACTTTTGACTGACAGCAAGATAACATCAGACTTTCAAGTCCCCACTGCCATGGCAACTCTTATGTCACCTTTGCCCAGGCTGACCAGTTCTAATTGAACCCTTCATCATACATTCTTATGTATTTCATGGTTAGGAGGAACTATCCTTATCTCCCAGAGTTTCAGGATCTGGTTGCAAAAGTCCCCCACTTCAGGGTAACTTGGCCTGCATTTCTCCTACAGTTAACTGATAGTTTTCTGAGGAATGTGACATATCCTGTCCACTTTGGCCAGTCAGGGCTGCCTGTAAATTTCTTTTTGGAAAAGAAAGCACATGGGGGTCAGCACAGTGGGCCCGTTTTGTAGAATTATTCTCTTAACTTCATGCTCCCTCCATTCACACCTGTCTGTTCCCTAACACAAAGATAGGATTGCATATTCTGCTGTGGGTTTCCCTAGGGGAGGTGCTCTGATGAATCTGCAATCAGCTGTAAGACCCAGCTAAGCATTTTCAGAATCACCTGCCTGCCCTCAGATGAGTGATGCAAATCTCCATAAGTAGGATCCTGAGCAGTGCACAATCTGAGCATTTGTATACGTCAGTCCAGGATCTCTACATTTCTCAAATTAAATGTTACACACACACACACACACACACACACACACCCCTACCTGTCATTGCCATGGTGACAACAGCCAACAGCCTGAGTTGGCCCAGACCCTGAGCAACAGTCCCTTGTATTAATTTCTCAGGGCTACCAAAGTAAAATAACACAAACCAGGTGACTTTAAACACAGAAATGTATTGTCTCACATTTCTGAAAGGCAGGAGTTCAAAATCAAGGTGTTGGCAGGGTTATGACATTTGAAACACAAAGGGGAATTCTTCCAAGCTTCTGGGCTTGCTGGGAATCTGGTGTTCCTGGGCTTCTAGCTGCATGCCTCTAGCCTCTGCCTTGTCATCACATAGCATTCTCCCTGTCTGGCCACCTTGTTATGAGCACACCGGTCGTATTGGATTAGGAATCCACCCTACTCCAGAATGGCTCATCTTCATGTCTTCCATAACCCTATGCTCAAATAGGGTCACATAGCAGGGTCCCGGGGGTTAGAATTTAACCTTTGGGAAGACACATTTCACCCCCATAGCATCCCTTATGTATGAGC
>JAJEJO010049610.1:42980-61814 GCA_020662805.1 Glaucomys volans
TCTGTTCCTCTTTTTCTAGGGCTTTGAGCTTTAGTGTGAGATCATTGATTTGCTGACTTTTCATTCTTTTATTAAAAGCACTCCATGCAATGAATTTTCCTCTTAACACTGCTTTCATTGTGTCCCAGAGATTTTGATATGTTGTATCTTCGTTCTTGTTGACCTCTAAGAATCTTTTAATTTCCCCCTTAATGTCTTCTGTTATCCATGCATCATTCAATAGCATATTATTTAATCTCCAAGTCTTGGAGTAGTTTCTGTTTTTAACTTTTTCATTGGTATCTAATTTCATTCCATTATGATCTGATAGTATACAAGGTAGTATCTCTATGTTTTTGTATTTGCTAAGAGTAGCTTTGTGGCATAACATATGGTCTATTTTAGAGAAGGACCCATGAGCTGCTGAGAAGAAAGTCTATTTGCTTTTTGATGGATGGAATATTCTATATATGTCTGTTAAATCCAAATTAGCGATTGTGTCATTGAGTCCTATGGTTTATTTGTTCAATTTTTGCTTGGAAGATCTGTCCAATGGTGAGAGAGGAGTGTTAAAGTCCCCCAGTATTATTGTGTTTTGGTCTGTTTGGTTCCTGAAATTGAGAAGGGTCTGATTGACGTACATGGATGCACCATTGTTTGGTGCATAAATATTTATGATTGTGGTGTCTTGCTGATTTATGCTTCCTTTAAGCAGTATGAAATGTCCTTCTTTATCCCTTCTGACTAACTTTGGCTTGAAGTCTGCTTTATCTGAAATGAGAATGGAAACCCCAGCTTTTTTACTCAGTCCATGCACATGGTATGTTTTTCCCAACCTTTCACCTTTAGTCTGTGGGCATGTTTTTCTATGAGATGAGTCTCTTGAAGGCAGCATATTGTTGGGTCTTTCTTTTTAATCCAGTCTGCCAGTCTATGTCTTTTGATTGATGAGTTTAGGCCATTTACTTTCAGGGTTATTATTGAGATATGACTTGTATTTCCTGCCATTTTAGCTTTTTTTGGGGTTTTTAGCTTAACTTTATTTCTCCTTTGATTGACTCTTTCTTTAGGGTAATTCCTCCCCATGTTGGCTGCAATTGTTGTTTTCATTTCTTCCTCTTCGAATATTTTGTTGAGGATGTTCTGTAGGGCAGGCTTTCACTTGGTGAATTCTTTAAGCTTTTGTTTATCATGGAAGGATTTTATTTCGTCATCAAATCTGAAGGTAAGTTTTGCTGGGTATAAGATTCTTGGTTGGCATCCGTTTTCTTTCAGAGCTTGAAATATGTTGTTCCAGGCCCTTCTTGCTTTTAGGGTCTGGGCTGAGAAATCTGCTGATATCCGTATTGGTTTCCCCCTGTAGGTAATCTGATGCTTTTCTCTGGCAGCCTTTAAAATTCTATCTTTGTTTTGTATGTTAGGTATTTTCATTATAATGTGCCTTGGTGTGGATCTGTTGTAATTCTGTGCATTTGGTGTCCTATAAGCCTCTTGTAATTGATTTTCCATCTCATTTGTCATATTTGGGAAATTTTCTGATATTATTTAATTGAACAGATTATTCATACCCTTGGTTTGTATCTCTGTGCCTTCCTCAATCCCAATAACTCTTAAATTTGGTCTTTTCATGATGTCCCATATTTCTTGGAGGTTTCATTCATGATTCCTAACCATCTTCTCTGTTTGTTCAACTTTGTTTTCAAGATTAAATATTTTGTCTTCATTGTCTGAGGTTCTGTCTTCCAAGTGATCTATTCTGTTAATTATGCTTTCTATTGTGTTTTTAACTTGGTTTATTGTTTCCTTCATTTCCTTGTTTCCTTCAAGGATTTCTGCTTGTTTTTTTTCTCAGAACTTCTATCTCTTTATTGAAATGATTTTTTTCTCCCTGCAATTGCTCTATTAGCTGATTATTCATAGCCTGAATCTGCTCTCTCGTCACATCATTCTCTTCTTGGATCATTTTAATTATGAACATTCTGAACTCCCTTTCTGTCATTCCTTCTACCATGCTGTCTTTGGGATCTCTTGATATATCATCTAGATTTGTTTGGGACACTTTCTTCCCATGTTTTCTCATGTTGCTCATGTTTCTTCCCCTCTGATGTTTGAGAGGTGCTTGATCAAGCGGTGACCCAAGAAAGCTGCTGTTCCACTTCCTCCAATTTGGGAATGATCAATGCTTCTGTCAGAGGCAGCCACCAGAGCCGGAGACTCCAGCCCCTCCAGGCCAGACCACCCAGGAGATGCTGTGCAGTGGCGGGGAAGACTGGAGCTTGGCTCTGCGGGCTCAGGAAGTCCCAGATGGTCGCGCTCTGCCAGGGAAGCTGCAAAATGGCGCCAAAGGGTCCAAACTCACCTCCGGAGCCCCCCTGGAAATTTTAATGAGTGAGCTTGACCCAGCAGTTATGGACCAGTTCTACATGTAAGATGGTGCTACTGCCAAGGATGTCACTTGTGAGGGTGGAGTTTGTGACCTGATACCAGGTTCTGTCATTGATGCCACACTGTTCAATCCTTGTGGGTATTCAGTGAATGGAATGAAATCCGATGGAACTTATTGGACTATTCACATCACTCCAGAACCAGAATTTTCTTATGTTAGCTTGAAGCAAACTTAAATTAGACCTCTTATGATGACCTGATCAGGAAAGTTGTGGAAGTCTTCAAGCCAGGAAAATTTTGTGACCACCTTGTTTGTTAATCAGAGTTCTAAATGTTGCATAGTGCTTTAGAAGATTGAAGATTTTAAACATCTTGATTGCCAGAGTGCTATGCTCAATGATTACAATTTTGTTTTTTACCAGTTTTGCCAAGAAGCAGCAACAACAGCAGAGTTGATTAAGGAAAATGAAGAAAAAATGCAAAAAGAGAACACACTCTATGTGCATTGTCTGCTTTATAAATGTGATACTGGGGGCCATGCTTTCCATAACCACCACCTTGTAGTTGCAGAAAACCCTAGATGTAATGAGAGTGCAATCATTTTGAAGTGTATGCATTATTGTATCAAGGAGTTAGATATCTCGCGTGAATGCTTTCTTCTGTGTTTAGGTATTCTATGCCACTCTTGCTGTGAAATTGAAGTGCATGTAGAAAAAGTCTTTTACTATATGAAACTTTACAACACTTGTGAACACAATTCAATTTGGTTTGTGCACAGTGTAATATTTCTGCAGGGATCGTCCAAAATTCCCCACAGACAAGGCTTTTGTCCTCATTAGGTGTTGGCCTCAGCCTAACCATCTGGGACTGTTCTATGAAATTGCTGCCAGAATTTTACATCCAGTTACCTCCACTTTCTAGAACATATTCTCTACTGATGTTATTGAAACCAGTTTCTAATAGCAATTAAATTTTTCTTTCACAAGACAAAAAAAAAAAAGAGAGAAAAGAATATAATTTCTACCTTTTCATGGGAATCTCTACAGGAAAGAGAAGACCCAAAGAAGCAGTTAGAGCCAAATGCTAATATATTAATTTCAGAAAAGAGTAGTGAATTTTGAATATATGGCAAAATGTCTTGGTCAGCTTTTTTGGACCCAACCAGAACAACGGTAGAGGAGCAAAGGTTTATTTGAGGACTCATAGTTTCAGAGGTCTTAGTCTATAGAAGGCTGGCTCTATTCCTCAGGGTTCAAGGTGAGGCTGAACATCATGGCAGGAGAGGGAAGTGGCTCATATCACAGTGGCCAGGAAGAGAGAGACACTCCACTCTCCAGATAACAAATATATACCCCATAACCATGCCCCAATTCCCACCTCCTCCAACCACACCCTACCTCTTTAGTTAATCCCATCAGGGATTAATTCACTGATTGGGTTCAGACTCTTGCAACCCAATAATTTCTCCTCTGAACCTTCCTGCACCTCATATCCACACCATAACACAAGACAAGGGACTTGAGCTTGGGCTAATCATGGAGAAGTGGCTAGGGAGATAAGGATTAGTTTAACAAGCCTTGTTTGTATAGATTACTGTTTCATTCTCACAGATTCTATAGGTAAGAGCCCAGTCTGTCAACACCTTGACTGCAATGCCATTGGATCCTAACCAGAAAATACAGTGAACACATGCTGAACTTTCTGCCTTCAGAACTGTGAGCTAATAAGTTTGTGTTGCTTTAAGATGCTCTATTTATGGTAACTTCTTGCACAACAACTAATATACACAATCACTGTGTTCATAGGCCCTCCTTGACAGTTTTGGAATAGCTGTTGGCAAAGATTGGATACCATGGTTATTTTGTCTACTTGGTTGTTCAATGATTTTTTATAGTGGATACTTTTTGAGATTTTTTTGGGGAGGTTGTTAATGTGCAATGCAGAAATCTTCACACTTTATGTCACTCCCATATTTCCATCCACATGCTTCTAGCCCAGACCCCTTTGGCTCCAATCTTCTAGTCCTTTTATTTCCCAGACCTTGGATCAACTGGCCAAACCACTGATCACCTCACAGAAATCTTAATGCACACTTCTCTTAGGTCACATCTCCTTCCACATGAACTGGATGACAGGTCCAATGCTCACAGGTTCCCTTCTCCACTGTCTTCAACAATCATCATGAGCATGGTTACAAATACAGCCACCATGTATTTTCAACTGGCAGCTACAACTCAGGTGCTCTCCTCCCCCTTCAACTGGTCATACAGCATCCCACATACAGACTTAGGTATAAGCTAAGAAAGGAATTCTAACCCATGCTTGGCTGTGAAATGGATCTGGATTACCCATTCATACAGATTACTCATGCCCTCTGGTCCTGCTGTGGCTCAAGTCCAGATATACCATTTCCAGCAGGTAAATGGATGGAATTGGAGATGGTCATGCTGAGTGAGATTAGCTAATCCCAAAAAACCAAAGGGTGAATGATTTCTCTGATAAGTGGATGATGATACATAATGTGGGGTGGGAGGGAGGCAAGAATGGAGGAAGGATGGATTGCATAGGGAAAAAGGGAGGTGGAATCGGGGAGGGGGGTAAGAATAATAACAAAATGAGACAAACATCATTTTGTATGATTATGTACATGTATGATTACATGTACATGTATGATTACACAAATGGTGTGACTCTACCTGTGTACAAACTAAGAAACAACAGTTGTGCCCCACTTGTGTACAATGAATCAAAATAAATAAATTAAAAAAAGAAAGAAAAATTTTTTTTTAAAATTTTTATTTTATTTTATTTTATTTTAAATAAACATGCCAACAAGTGGCGGCTGGGAACAGGCTAATGCCTCAAAGAACTCCCAGCCCTGAATTTTGGAAGTACAGAATTTATAAAGGCAAAATCTACAAACACCACAAGGACAACTGAGGCACATGTAGATCAGAAAAGACCTTGTTGAGACAGATGTTTTGATTACATAAGAAAATAATTTTGATTACACTTTTCAGAGTCATTTTGTTATACATCAGGGCCATAGTTAGAGATGCAGTAAGATTCCCTTGTACTGTCAACATAGATGCAGCTTCAGGAGGCTAAAAGGAAAACATCACAAACAAGCATAGAATGGAGTCAGGTCAGAACAAAATAGCCTTAGTTTGGTTCTTTTCCATTTCATTCCCCCATTTATTTTTAGGGGCCTTCAAATTCTTGATAGGCTTAGGGGCAGACACTGTGTCCTAAGGATCATTATTATTAGACAATTTTGCACAATAACACTTTTTTATAGCCTCTAGCTTTACTTACTTCTGGTAGGGCTGACATAAGTGTACATCTTAAATTTTATTTTAAAAAAAGCATTGATTTTTTCTTTTTAAATGTCCATGAAGGACTGTGCTTAGGCTATAGTCTCCTGCTAGGTGTTTAAGACCAAGTTGGTCAAAACTGACCTTGGTCCTATCTGTTCTTAAGAGTCAGTTGAGATTTGTCAGGAATTGCTCTTGGGGACTTGTGAGAAGCCTCCTGACTCCTCAAGCTTTCCTCTAGCAGTGGTCCCACCTGCCAGGGTGGGTCAGGGTCTTGCTGACTTTGTGACTTCCCTGGAAGCATCAGAGATATTTCCATCTCCAATGACCCTCCTCTGCAAAATGTACACCGATTGGCTTCTTTATTTCTAGGGTCTCCTCTTGACCTCCCTGGTCAGCAGATGGGGTTACTTACCTGAGTTGCAGGGTTCAGAGAAGTCCCATTATTCTCTGAGTTCCAGCTGACCTTACAGGGCAAAGGCCAAAATAGTGACTGATTTTTCCTCAGCCCTTTTACTTCCTTAACTGTGGTCTCCAAGTTTTTGGTTTTAAACATCCAGCAAGCCAGTTTCACCAGTCTTAAAGTGTGAGTAACAGGTTATAACTTTAAAGTCAATAATTTTACAGTTACCTCTTTTATTTAATTGGGGTTAGTATTCGTACTGGAAGTTAGCATCATATAGTATCCATCCTGTAGGCGATGACATCATCTCAAATTAATCCAGGGTTTTTTGTTTGTTTGTTTATTAAAGCATCACCTCTGCAAAACACTAACAGGCAACAGGTATAAAATTTGCAAGGAAATTATAAAATGAAATTAACAGAACAAAAGCATATTTTGTGTTTTGTGTACTAGCTATGAACCAAACATAGTTTGTGTACTAGCTATGACCCAAGAAAAATGACTTTTATGATCTTGAAATTTTACTTAGCTATACATTATATCTCTTGATCACAGTAATCTTTATAACAAAAATCAACCTTTTCTTACACAACTTTAAATGAGCTCAATCTAGCCTATTTTGAAGCCATTATAAGATGGGGTGAGGTGGAAGGCAGAGCCTTATGTCAGCTAAGGCTTCACAAATAACACAATAAAACTTCACATCTGAAACATGAATCAAAGAAAGGCTAACAACTTTTTTGTGCATGGAAAAAGTGGCAGAAAGCTTCCATGTTTTGTAATGTCACCTTTAAACAGATCAGGCTCTCTTATTATCTTTTAAAAATGCCTTTACATTCCAATTCCAGTGTGAAGAGTAGTATCACAAAATTGTATATATAACTTATTGACAGAAGATTACTTTATCCAGCTATAAAGCATCAAATGACATAAATAAATACCAACCAAATTTGTTATTTCTATACAAATCCGAAAATTTGTTACACATCATTTTAATTTGGAGGACACCAACTTGGCAAAGAGTTTTCCTAAGCTTTGTATTTAACCAAGTTTGACTTTTTAAAGTACGATTTGAATCCAGAGTGTATGGTAACAATAATCACAGGTCTGCATCGGTTAATGAAAATCAAAGGATAGCCTTAAATCTCTTATACATTCAGAAAACAGTGTTAATGATCAGAAATTGACTTAGTCAAAGCAAACACATATGAGACAGGTCTTTAATCTTTTACATAACACTTGGACAAGGCTTAGATATAGTTCTCAGGTGTATATATACTAGTCACATATATTTTGGGTGTTGATAATACTGTTATAACCTAAATAACAGTTGTTTGTTTAACCAATTACAAAGTAATCTAATTTAAGACTTTAAAACAGGAACACACCTTACTTTCTTTAAGACTCAGTTTCCCCAAGTAACAAAACCTGACAAATACAAGAAAATCATCTTCATAGGAGCATATCAATATTTTAGATCTTGTTTCATATCAGTACATTAAAGCTTAAAGAAATTTAACTTATTGTGCTAATTATATCCAGTTTAATCACAAACACAAACTTCTTGAAATTTACCCTTTACTTATTCAGACCCTTTAGTCACTTAACTCAGAACTGCTTGTCACTCAGACCTTTATTTTTCTTTTACCACTTACTAACCTTATGTAAGTCTTATATCTAATTTTCCATCACCAGCCTTCTTATGTCTAATTCCCATCACAAGCCTATGTCAATTACCCTTCACAAACCTTCTTGTATCTTCTCCTTTTAAATTTACAATTTGAAAGCAATTTTTATAAAATTTTAAATTTAGACAAATCACTCCATTCTAATAAGATGGAACAATTTATATAACTGATAGTATTCTTGTTGAAATGCAGTTGAAATTTTTGGACCCTTTCTTAAATTTATATTCTGAAATACACCTTATGAATGTTATCTGTGTATTAATTTCCACAAGAAATTGCATCACAGGAGAGGGTTGGATGATGGTGGGATGCTATTTTAGCAAGAACTGTTTTTGCCCTCTGGCCAGATGGGGAGTTCTGTCAGATCTTAAAAGGGGAGACTACTACTGTTCCAAGGTCATAAACTAACAGTGCTGGAACATACTGCCACATCCTTTGGGGCCAGCAGCCTCCATCCTCCAGGGGCAAAAGGGACTGGAAGGCAGGGCAGAGACCAGGTTCTCTTTGGCCATTTCTTAAAGCCCAGACAGCTTCATCCAGCTCGTGGACTGTGAGGAGAGGCCACTGGGTGCATGGGTGGCAGCCGAGGCAGCTTCAGCACCGGACTGTTGAGCATTTGTCCCCAACAACTTGTCTTGGCTGGCTCTGGGCCTGGGATTTTGACCCTCAGTCCTGCTGATGCCAGGTTGGGTGTGTTCTGGCCAAGGAACTGCCACAGCTTCCCCACATACCCCGGTGCCCTGGGCACTTGGCCTTCAGTAGTTGGAGATGCTGCACCCCCTGAACTGGCAGCCAGGGAGGCAACCCAAAGCTCCCAAATGGGGAAAAACTCTACAGAAGACAAATTAGAAAAATGAAAATTAAGAACAAATTAAATCTATGAAAAAACACAATGACTAACAATAATAAACTTCTCTCCATAATAACTCTGAAAGTAAATGGTCTCAACTCTTTAAATTAAAAGACTCAACATGCAGAAAGTATTAAAAAATAATACCCAACCTTATGCAGTTTGCAAGAGACCCATCCTATAGGCAAAGATATCCACAGTCTGAAAGTAAGAGGAAAAAAAAGATATTCCATCACAACAGAGTCTGAAAACAAGCAAGAGAGCTGTTCTCATGTCTGACAAAGCAGATTTCAAGCAAAAATTAATTAGAACAGACAAGGCACGTTACTACCTACTGTGAAAGGGAACAACTCCAAAGAAGATATAACAATGGTTAATATTTGTACCCAAAATGTTGTTACACTCATTTTACATAAAACAAACACTTCTTGAATTTAAGTTCCAGATAGACCTCAATACAGTAATATTTAGTGAATTCAACATGCCCCTCTCAACAAGAGAAAGATCATTCAGAGTTAAAATCAGTAAAGACACTTCTGACTTAAGTGCCACTCTAAAGAAAATGGACCTAATAGACTTATGTAGAATATTTAACACAACAGCAGCTGGATGTACTTTCTACTCAGAAAGTTATGGAAATTTTTCCAAAATTGACCATATTATGGGACACCAAACAAATATTAAAAAGTACAAAAAGATTGATATTATTTCACATGCTTTACGAGATGATGATGAATTTAAATTAGAAATCAACAGTAAGAAAATTTATAGGCATCATATACCACATGGAGATTGAACGATATTCTTTAAAATTATAAATGGATCATAAAATAGACATGAGAAGAAAGTTTTAGAAAATTCCTAAATCAAAAGAGAAGAGGTGTTTCAGAAGATGGTAGAATAGAGAGGTCACTTCCCTGGCTGCTCCATGACCTGAAACCCACAAAAGCAGACAGGCAACATTTCAGCAAGGTGGGTGAATGAACACAAATTAGGGGGGACTTTGCTGGAACTTAATACTGGACACTCAAAACAGATGGGGGACTCAGTAGATTGAATGTAATAAAATAAGGAAGAAATTTCCAGCACTACAGCAGCAGCAGCAGCTGGAGACACAAGCCAGAATGATCCCTCCATGAATGCAGTAAAGTGATAGGAATTAAACCCACATTTTCAGGAGGACTGAGGCATGTCTAGGTATGGGGAGTTGAGGGATCAAAGACATTGCCTGACTAAATGGTAAGGTGCACTGCACAATATCCTTGTATGGGAAAGAAACCACATTTCCCCTGGCAGCATGCAGAGGACAGAGGAAGAAACCTTTTGCAGCCACAGTGTGGAGGCTGGCAGCTGGGGAGCCGATTTCTGGCAGACCTGAGTCTGGCCTGAAAAACAGGCCTGCAAAGCCACACTGCACAGCACAGTGTGCCTAACTGACCAGGAGAACATCGAGCATGGAGAGAGATTTATACAGGGTTGTGGAAATACTGGTTGTGGAAACCCAACTTGGCTTCCCCCTGCCCTTCCAATCTGGCTACTCGAAGGACCAGTTTGGAGAGAAGCACCTAACTGGGGATTCTAAAGGGGACAGGGACAGGAGAGATTGAGTTTGGAGACTAAATATGAGATCAGGAATTGTGGGGTCAGCAAGTGATGTAGGGGGCTAAGAACTGGCTCCTACACCACTCAAGAGTAACCTAAAAGAGATCCCTGGGGTTCAATCTTTAAGCAGCTTGACCTTGGAGTTATGCTGATTTAGAATCTCCAGACTAATTGGCAGTCTGTGAAGAGCAAACCTAAGTCTAAACCCCACCTCCAGGATTAACCCTTCCACCCTAGCAATTCCACCCTGAGGGTGGAGCAAGCATCACACTCTAGATCTAAATCTGCAGAGAAGGGAAACTGAAAATATTTTGATCTCAAATGGAAATAATTCTTCAACTTTTCATAGAGAACTTCTTTTTCTTTTCTTTTTTCTCTCACATTTCTACCATTTTTGAAACCAATCCTTTTCCATGTATCACTTTGTTGAGAGCTAGGATGTCTGATTAGTATATTTCAGTTTTGTTTTGTATTGTTTTATTTTTACTTTTTTCTTTCTATTTTTGATTTTAAAAATTAAATCTATCTACATAACTCACTTACCTATTTCCTGTGATTCTCTCTCTGTCTTCTCCTGCTAACAGCCAATTCCTATTGTACCCTCTTTCACTCTATCTTTGATTTTCACTTCTATCTTCTCTCCTCCCTCATAATCATCATATTGTACACCACTTCTTTTCTCTCCTTGTCCCCCATTTGAAATTGTAAACCCTTTTGCAATCTTACTGTTTTTATTGTAAGCAATAACTGAACATATCATTGCTCTTTATTGTGAAAACACTATAGATGTCTTAGAAGGAGCTATTTGGTATAAGGCTGTATATTATTTGCATTGGCTGCTGTTATTATTATTATTATTATTATTATTATTATTATTATTTTGGTACTAGGGATTGAACCCAGGGGCACTCCACCACTGAGCCACATCCCCAGCCCTATTTTGTATTTTATTTAGAGACAGGATCTCACTGAGTTGCTTAGGGCCTCACTAAGTTGCTGAGGCTGGCTTTGAACTCACGATCCTTCTACCTCAGCCTCCCAAGCCACTGGGATTACAGGCATGCGCCACCACACCCAGCTTGCTTTATTATTTGACTCCCCCTTAAGGGCAACCTGCTGGAAACCTTTGGGGACACTATAAGTCTACAGGTACAAACTTTACTGCCTAAGATCCATACTTCTAGATGGGTAAAAAAATAAACAACATGAAAAAACATGGGAATAAATCACCCAAACAAACCAAGATGCTCCAATTATAGAATCCATTGACACCACAGTGGAAAAAATATGAAAGAAGGAGTTTAGAATACCATAGTTAAACTGATCCATGAGGTAAAAGATGATGGAGGTGAAAGATCAGTTCAATAAAGAGAGAGATTATGAAAAGAAACCAAGCAGAAATCCTTGAAATGAAGGAGTCAATGAAACAAATTAAAAATTCAATGGAAAGCATGACCAACCGACTAGATCACTTGGAAGACAGAATTTCAGGCAATGAAGACAAATATAAATTATATAATCTTGAAAATAAAGATGACCATGGAAAAAAGAGGTTAAGAGACCATGAGCAGAACTTGCAAGAAATATGGGATAACATGAAAAGAACAAATTTAAGATTTATTGGGATAGAGGAAGGCACAGACATACAAACCACAGGAATGCACAATGTTTTCAGTGAAATAATGCCAGAAATTTTCCCAAACCTAAAGAATGAATTGGAAAATCAAATACAGGAGGCATAAAAGACCACCAGATACACAAAATTGCTTGCAACAACACCACGCAAAGGCACGTTATTATGAAAATGCCTAACACAGAGAATAAGGATAGAATTTAAAAGGCTCCCAGAGGAAAATAACAGATTATGTTTACAGGGAACCAATCTGGATCTCAGCTGATTTTTTAACCCAGACCCTCAAAGTTAGGAGATCTTGAAATAATATATACTAAGCTCTGAAAAAAAATTGAATGCCAGCCCAAAGTACAATACCTAGAAATTTAAGCTTCGGAATTGAAGATGAAATAAAAACCTTCCACAATAAAATAAAAGTTAAATGTTTTCACAACTAGAAAGCCTGCAATAAATAGCATTTCCAGCAAAATATTTCATACAGAAGAAATGACAAATAAAAGTGAAAACCAGCAAAGGGAGGAAATACACTAAAGGCACAGCCTATCAAAGGAGAAACAAATCCAAATTGAAAACCAGAAATGAACCAAAATGACTGGGAATATAAATAATATCTCAATAATAACATTGAATGTAAATGGCCTAAGCTCATCGATTGAAAGACACAGACTGGAAGATTGGATTAAAAAGCAAAGCCCAACAATATGCTATCTCCAAGAGACTCATCTCATAGGTAAAGACATCCACAGACTGAAGGTAAAAGGATGGGAAAAACATATCACTCACACGGATTGCATGAACAAGCAGAGGTTTCTCTCCTCATATGAGACAAAATGAACTTCAAGCCAAAGATAGTCAGAAGGGACAAAGAAGGGCATTTAATACTACCTAACAGAATTGCACATCAGGAAGAAAGAACAATCATAAATATTTATGCCCCCAAAGTGGAGCTTCTATGTACATCAAACAAATCCGTCTCAATTTCAAGATTCAAACAGACAAAACACAATCATTTTGGGTGAATTTAATACACTTCTTTCACTACTGGATAGATCTTCCAAACAAAAACTGAACAAAGAAATTATAGAACTAAATAATACAATCAATAATTCATATTTAAGAGATATATATACAATATTTCATCCATCAACAAGTGAATACACTTTCTTCACAGCAGCACATGGGTCCTTCTTTAAAATGGCCAAAAAGCAACTCTTAGCAAATAGAAAAAAGTAGAGATAATACCCTGCATTCTATCAGATCCTAATGGAATAAAATTATAAATCAATGATAAAATAAAAAATAGAAGTTACTTTAACAAGTGGAGACTGAACAATATGCTATTGAATGACCAATGGATAGCAGAATTAATCAGGGATGGATTAAAAATTACTGAGAGGTAAATGGGAACACCAGTTCACACAGCAGAATCTCTGGAGACTCTGTGAAGGCAATGCTAAGCAAAAAGTTCGTTGCATTCAGCTTATTCTTTAAAACAACAGAAAACTGCCAAAACCCCCTAACATACATCTTAAAGTCCTAGAAAAAAGAACAAATTAAAACCAAAAGCAGAAGACAAGAAATAACTAAAATCAGACTGAAATCAATGAACTTGAAACAAGGAAATAATTCAAAAAACAGAAAGTTGGATCTTTGAAAAATTAAATGAAATTAATAAATCCTGATTCATTTAGACACTAATGAACAGAGAGAGAAAACTCAAATTACAAAAATTTGTGATGAGAAAGAAAAGGTCATGATGGACAGTACTGAAATACAGAGGATAATCAAAAACTATTTTGAAAATTTATACTCCAATAAGATAGAAAATCTGGAAGACATCAAAAAATTTCTAGAGACATATGACCTATCAAACAGAATCAGAAGGACATACACAATTTAAACAGATCAATTACAAGCAATGAAATAGAAGTTGCCATCAAAAGCTTAACAATTAGAAAATCCCAGGACCAGACCGATTCTCAGCTGAGTTCAAGAACTTCAAAGAACAATTAGCACCAATACTCCTCAAATTATTCCATGAAATATAAAAGGAGTGAACCCTTCCAAACTCATTCTATGAAGCTAGTATCATCCTGATACCAAAACAAGACAAAGACACATCAAGGAAAGAAAACTTCAGACCAATATCCCTGATGAACATACATCTAAAAATTCTCAGTAAAATCCTGGCAAATCAAATACAAAAACATATTTAAAAGATAGTGCACCACAATTAAGTGGGTTTCATCCCAGGGATGCAAGGTTGGTTCAACATACCGAAATCGACTGGTGTAATTCATCACATTAATAGACTTAAAGACAAGACTCCTATGATCATCTTAACAGATGCAGAAAAAGCATTTGAAAAAACACAGCACCCCTTCCTGTTCAAACACTAGAATAACTAGGGATAGTAGGAATATACCTCAACATTGCAAAAGCTATATATGCTAAACCCAAAGCCAACGTCATTCTAAATGGAGAAAAATTGAAAGCATTCCCTCTAAAACCTGGAATAAGATAAGGATGCCCTCTTTTACCACTTCTATTCAACATCGTCCTTGAAACTGTAGCCAGAGCAATTGGACAGAAGAAAGAAATTAAAGGGATATGAATAAGAAAAGAAGAACTCAAACTATCACTCCTTGCCAATAACAACAAACTATATATTTAAAAAACCAAAAAAAAAAAAAAAAAACACACCAGAAAATTTCTAGAACACATACATTAATTCAGAAAAGTAGCAGGATATAAAATTATCACCCATAAATCAATTGTGTCCCTACACATCAGTGATGAATCTACTGAAAGAGAAATTAGGAAAACTATCCCATTCACAATAGCCTCAAAATAAAAAAATACTTGGGAATCAACCTGACAAAAGAGATGAAAAACCTCTACAATGAAAACTACAGAACACTCAGAAAATAATTGAAGAAGGTCTTAGAAGATGGAAAGATCTCCCCTGTTCTTGGATAGGCAGAATTAATATTGTCAAAATTGCCATACTACCAAGAGCACTATACAAATGTAATGAAATTCCTATTAAAATCCAAATGATGTTATTCATATAAATAGAAAAAGCAGTTCATGAAATTCATTTGGAAAAAATAAGACACCAAGAATAGCCAAAGCAATCTTTAGCAAGAAAAGTGAAGCAGGATGCACCAAAACGCAGGACCTGAAATTTCACTACAGAGCCATAGTAACAAAACTGGCATGATATTGGTATAAAAAGAGACATGAATCCAATGTTAAAGAATAGAAGACACAGAGACAAACTCCACATAAATACAGTTATACTAAACAAGGGCACCATAAATACATATTGGAGGAAAAGTAGCTTCTTCAATAAATGGTGCTGGGAAAATTAGAAATCCAGATGTAGCAAAATGAATTTAAACCCCTATCTTTCACCCTGCCCAAAACAACTCAAAGTAGATCAAGGACTTAGGCATCAGACCAGAGACCCTGGGCCTAATAAAAGAAAATGTAGGCTCAAATCTACATCATGCAGACTTAGGAACTAACTTCCTTAACAAGACCCCTAAAGCACAAGAGGTAAAAGCAAGAACCAACTAATTGGATGGATTCAAACTAAAAAGCTTCCTTGTAGTAAAGGAAACAATCAAGAATGTGAAGAGAGAGCCTGCAGAATAGGAGAAAATCTTTGTGACCTGAACCTCAGATAGAGCATTAATCTCCAGGATATACAAACAACTCAAAAAACTTAAAAGAAAACAAACAAAACAAAGCAAAACAAATAGCCCAATCAATAAATGGGCAATGGAACTGAACAAACACTTCACAGAAGAAGAAATACAATATGCCAATAAATATATGAAAAAATGTTCAACTTCTCTAGCAATTAGAGAAATGCAAATCAAAACTCCACTGAGATTTCATAACACTCCAGTCAGATAATGGAAATTATCAAGGATACAAGTAACAATAAATATTGGCAAGGCTATGGGGGAAAAGGTACACTCATGTATTGCTGGTGGGACTGCAAATTGGCCCAACCACTATGGAAAGCAGTATGGAGATTCCTCAGAAAACTTGGAATGGAACCAACGTTTGATCCAGTTATCCCACTTCTTAGTGTATACCCAAAGGACTTAAAAATCATACAGTAACTCAGCCACACCAATGTTTACAGAAGCTCAATTCATGATAGCAAAGCTATGGAATCAACCTTGATGCACTTTAAAGATGAACGGAAAGAGAAAATGTAGTATATATGCACAATGGAATACTACTAACCTATAAATACATTCTACTGTCATGTACAACAAATTAAAACAAATAAAAAATTTTTTAAAGAGAAAAAGAATGAAATTATGGCATTTGCTGGTAAATGAATGGAACTGGAGACTCTCATGCTAAGAGAAATAAGCCAATCCCACAAATCAAAGGATGAATATTATTTCTGATATGTGGATGCTGACTCACAATATATGGGGGGAGAGGAGAAAGGGGAGGTTCACCAGATAGAACAGGGCAGATTCTGGGGAATGGAAGTGGGATGGGAATGGGAAAGACAGTAAAATGAATCTGTCATTATTTTCCTATGTTCATGTATGAATACATGACCAGTGTAGGTCTACATCATGTATAACCACAAAATCTGGGAAGTTATACTCCATGAATATATGATACACATCAAAATACATTCTATTTTCATGTATACCTAAAAGAACAAATATTTAAAAAGAATAAAATTAACAATAAATGTTGGTGAGGATGTGGGTTAAAGGTACACTCATACATTGCTGGTGGGACTGCAAATTGGTGCAACCACTATAGAAAGCAGTATGGCAATTCCACAGAAAACTTGGAATGGAACCACCATTTGACCCAGCTATTCCACTCCTTGATATACAACCAAAGGACTTAAAATCAGCATACTACAACGATGCAGCCATACCAATGTTAATAAGCAGCTCAATTCACAATAGCAAAGCTATTGAATCAACCTAGCTGCCATTCAAAGATGAAAAGATAAAGAAAATGTGATACACACACATACACACATACACACACACAATGGAATACTACTTAGCCACGAAGAGAAATGAAATTATGGCATTTACCAGTAAGTAGATGAAACTGAAGACTATCATGCAAAGTGAAATAAGCCAATCCCTAAAAACCAAAGGCTGAATGTTCTATATGATATGTGGACGCTAGCTCACAATAAAGGGGGTAGGGAAGAATAGAAGAACTTTGGTTTGGACAAAGAGGAATGAAGGGAAGAGAGGGGGAACGGGAATAGGAAAGATAGTAAAATGAACGAACATTGCTTTCCTATGTGCATATATGATTACATGACCAATGTAATTCTACATCATGTACAACCAGAAGAATAAGAAGTTAAACTCCACAAATATATGGAATATATATATATATATACATATATATGTATACACATATATATATAAAATGTCAAAATACATTGTACTGTCATGTATAACTAAAATAACAGATAAAAATAGAATAAAATAAAAATCAGAATACTTATAGAAAAATCTGGGACACTATGAATTTGGTGGTATTACAAAGAAAGCTTATGGCGGTGAGTGTCCACATTTAAATAAAAAACAGAAAGATTCCAAATAAAGAGTCTCATGGTATGAATCTACATCATGCACAACCATGGAAATGAAAAGATGTACTCCATTTGTGTACAATGAGTCAAAATGAAGTCCATAAAAATAAAAAATAATTTAAAAAAGAGTCTAATACAACATCTCAAGGCCCCATAGAAAGGCAGAAACAAACTAATTTTAAACTCAGTAGAAGATTAGAAATAATTAAGACCAGAACTAAAATTATTAAAATTGAGTGTAAGAAAAGCAATACAAAGAATTAATGTAGCAAAAGTTGTTTTTTTGAAAAGATAAACAAGATTTGATAACCCTAGCTCAACTAACCAAAAGAATGAGAAAGAAGACTCAAATAAACAACATTAGAGATGAGAAAGGAGATATTAATACAACAGGTATAGCTGAAATCCAGAGAACCATCAGGAACTATTTAGAAAACATTCCAATAACTGGAAACTCTAGAAGACATTGACAAATTTCTAGACATATATGACATACCCATATTGAACCAAGAGGTCAAGACCAATACCAAGCAATGAAATCAAAACAGCAATTAAAAGCCTTCCAACAAAGAAAAACCAAGGAGAGGGTGAAATATCAGAAAATTTCTACCAGACCTTAAAGAAGAGCTAACACTACTTAGTTTGTTCCATGAACAAGAAAGAGAAGGAATATCCCAAAACTCATTCTATGAAGCCAATATCGACACATCAAGAAAAGAAAGCTACAGACCAAAACTGTAATAAAATTCGTGCAAAAATTCTCAATAAAATATGAGCAGTTACTATTAAATTCACATTTAAAAACACATTAAGAATATTGAAATTAAAAAGCTTTTTCTTAGCAAAGGAAACAATCAGCAATGTGAAGAGAGAGCCTTCAGAGTGGGAGAAAATCTTTGCCACACACACACTTCAGATAGAGCACTAATCTCCAGAATCTACAAAGTACTCAAAAATCTTTACACCAAGAACACTAATAACCCAATCAATAAATGGGCCAAGGAAATGAACAGATACTTTACAGAGGAAGATCTACAAGCAATCAACAGATTTATGAAAAAATGTTCAACATCCCTTGTTATAAGAGAAATGCAAATCAAAACCACCTTAAGATTTCATCTCACCCCAATTAGAATGTCTTTTATTAAGAACACAGGCAACAACAGGTGTTGGCGAGGATGTGGGGAAAAGGGTACACTCATACATTGCTGGTGGGAGTGCAAGTTGGTGCAGCCACTCTGGAAAGCAGTGTGGAGATTCCTTAGAAAACTTGGAATGGATCCACCATTTAACCCAGCTATCCCACTCCTTGGCCTATACCCAAGGGACTTAAAATCAGATTACTACAGTGATGCAACCACATCAATGTTCA
>JAJEJO010049610.1:66814-85915 GCA_020662805.1 Glaucomys volans
CTAGATTGTGGAACCAACCTAGATGCCCTTCAATAGATGAATGGATAAAGAAACTGTGGTATATATACACAGTGGAATATTATTCAGCCATAAAGAAGAATAAAATTATGGCATTTGTAGGTAAATGGATGATGTTGGAGACTGTTATGCTAAGTGAGATCAGCCAATCCCCCAAATCCAAAGGCCGAATGGTCTCTCTGATAAATGAATGATGATGCATAATGCGGGCGGGAGGCGGGACGGGTGGCAAGAATGGAGGAAGGATAGATAGCATAGAGGGAAGGGAGGGGTGGTGTTGGGGTGGCGGGGTAAGAATAATAACAGAATGTGTGGCAGACATCATTGCCCTGTGTACATGTATAAATGCACAGATGGTGTGACTCTACTTTGTGTACAACCAGAGAAACAATAGCTGTACTCCATTTGTGTTCAATGAATCAATAAGCAAATAAAAAAAATAAAAAATAAAAAAATTAAATAAATAAAAATGCCAAAAAAAGAATATTGGACACCATAATAAAGTTGGATTCTGCCCTGAGATGCAAGCATAGTTCAACAAACACAAATTAATAAATGTGATTCATCACATAAATACAATAAAAATCACATGATCATCTCAATAGATGTAGAAAAGTCTTTGAAAAATCTAGCATCCATTCATATAAAAACACTGGAAAAACTAGGGACAGAAGGAACTTAACTCAGCATCATAAAGTTGTACATGATAACCCCCAAACCAACATCATACTGAACAGAGAAAAACCAAAACAATTCCCTCTCAAATCTTGAATAAGAATGTTCACTCTTGCCACTCCTATTCAATATTGTTTTTGAAATTCTAGCTGGGAGAAATCAGGAAAGAGAGTTTAAAGATGCCATTAAGAAAAGAAGAAGTCAAACTATCTCTTTGCTGATGACACTACTCTATATCTGGAGACCCAAAAAACTTCACCAGAAGATTTCTAGAGCTGATTTAAAATTTCAGAAAAGTAGCAGGACTTAAGATCAATATAAAAAATTCACTATTTTTCTTATACTCCACTAATTAATCTTCTGAAGACTAAATCAAGAAAACAATCCCATTAATAATAACCTAAAATATACTTAGGAATAAATATAACTAAGGCGGTAAAAAATCTCTACCATAATATTATAAAACACTGAAGAAAGAAATTGAAAAACACCTTAGAACTTGTAAAGATCCTCTGTGTTCTGGGATAGGTAGAATTAGTATTGTCAAAATGGCCAAGTTACCAAAGGTAATATACAGGTTCCATAAGATCTCCATCACCATACCAATGAAATTCTTCATAGAACTAAATAAAATAGTCCTAAAATTTATATGGAAAAATAAGAGACTCAGAATAGTCAAAGCAACACTAAGCAATAAGAGCAATGCTGGTTGCATCACAATATCCAATCTCAAATTACGCTACAGTGGTGTAGTTACAAAAACAGTATGGTATAGGCATAAAGAGGGACTTGAAGACCAATGTAATAGAACAGAAGACACAGTGACAAATCCATATAGATAGAACTGACAAAGGTGAAACTTGACAAAGGTGCTAAAATCATATACTGGGGAAAAGACTTTTCAAAAAATGTTGTTGGAAAAACTGGATATTCATATAGGGATGAATGAAGCTAGATCCCTATGTCTCACCATGCATAAAAGTCAACTCAAATGGATCAAAGGTCTTGAAATTGGATCAGAAATAATTCAACTACTAGAAGAAAATCTAGGGTAAACACTCCAGCATAGAGGCACAGGCAATGAATTTGTCAATAGGACAAATTCAGCTCTTGTTTGCACTTATGCCTCTTTGTCTTGTTTTCCTCTTACATTACTGGCTCCTGACTCAAATCCCCCCATCCATATTTTTCTTCTTTTTATCTTGGTTTCTGTTATTCTTTTCTATCTTTTCTCATTCCTTTTCTCTTTGTCCAATTTCTATCTTCTCCCCTTTTCAGTTCCTAACACCAATTTTACTGTCTTTAATGTTTCTTACCCTATTCCAAATATTATGATAATTTTTTACCTGGCTTATAGGAACTGAAATGTTTCTATACTGTAATGCCTTCAACATTTTCCCCAAGGATTATTAATACATGACTTTTCTCAGAGGGTTGGGGGTATCATAATCTGGATATTCACCTAATTTGGGTAATTTAAGGAAAACAATCTCCTTAAATAACCTCTTGAATAAAAGTAAAAGAGAGAATCTTCCAAGAAGTTGAGCAGAGAAACAATAAGAAAAAGGAGGGAACAAATTACTCCAAATAGCCCACAATACTTCAACAACTGATCACAATAACACAACAGTGAAGAAAATGTCAGGGAAAGAATTTAGAAAGTTCATTCTTAAAATGTTCAGTTGCCTTAAGAAGATGTAAGGAATGAACTTACAAAGTACAGGAAGTGAAACAACATTTCAATAAAGAGATAGAGATTCTGAAAAGGAACCAAAGGGAAATCCTGAAAATGGCAGACTTACATCAAATCAAATTAAAAATTCATTTGAAAGCATAACCAGTAGATTAGACCACATAGAATTCAGAATTTCAAAGACAAAGCATGTTATCTTGAATATAAACTCAACAATAAAGAAAAGATGTTAAGACACCATAACCTGAATATTCAAGGAATGTGGAAAACTTTAAGAGATCACCTCTAAAAATTGTTGGTGGAGACAAAGCCACTGGAATACAAACCTAAGGAATGCACAAATTTTTCTATGACATCATAACAGAAAAGTTTCCAAACCTTAGGAACAAGATAGAAATCCAGATACAAGAGGCATTTAGAAACTCATATAGGCAAATACAAAAAAGCATCACATATCAGAGACAATATTTGGCCTTTGGTTTTTTGGGATTGACTGATTTCGGTTAGCATGAGAGTCTCCATTTCCATTCATGTATCCTCTCCAGTAGACCACCCCTCAAAATAAGCTATATAAACCCAGTCCCTTTCTTTATTCAGTGGCTCTTTTTCCACCAGGAAAGAGGGTTCATGGGCACCTTTTCATCCCTGCCTCCTCTGAATAAACGTCTGAGATGACTCATGAGGTTTGCATCCTTCTTAGTCTAACAATAACAATAGAGTGCATGTCGTCATATTACACATACATGGAGTATACCTTATTCTATCTAGGATTCCATCCTTACAGTTGTACATGATGTGGAGTTCCACTGGTCTTGTATTCATATATGAAAGTTAGGTCCAATTCCTTCTACTCTCTTTCCATTCCCATCCCCCTTCCCTTCCCTTCATTCCCCTTTATCTAATCCAATGGACTACTATTCTCGACCCCCCATGATGTGTTAGCATCACATATCAGAGACAATATTTGGCCTTTGGTTTTTGGGGATTGACTGATTTCAGTTAGCATGAGAGTCTCCATTTCCATTCATGTATCAGCAAATTTTATTCTTCTTTATCGGTAAGAAATGTTCCATTGTGTATATATACCACATTTTCTTTCTCCATTCACCTGTTCAAGGGCACCTAGGTTGGTAATTGAGCTGCTATAAACATTGATGTGGCTGTATCACTGTAGTATGCTGATTTTAAGTCCCTTGGGTATATACCAAGGAGTGAGATAACTGGGCCAAATTGTGGTTCCATTCCAAGTGTTCTGAGGAATCTCCATACTGATTTCCATGGTGGTTGCAACAATTTGCAGTTTGAATGTAACTTTTCCTCCACATCCTCACCAACATTTATTGTTGTTTTTATTCTTGATAGTGTGGTTTTCATTTGCATTTCTGTAATTGCTAGAGATGTTGAACATTTTTTCATATATTTGATGACTGATTGTATTTCTTCTTCTGTGAAGTGCCTGTTCAGTTCCTTTGACCATTTGTTGATTGAGAATTATTTGGTGTTAAGTTTTTTGAGTTGTTTATATATCCTGGAGATTAATGCTCAATCTGAGGTGCAGATAAAAAACATTTTGTCCCATTCTGTAGGCGCTTTCTTCACATTCTTGATTATTTCCTTTGTTGTGAAGAAGCTTTTTAGTTTGAAACCATTCATTTATTGATTCTTGATTTTATTTCTTACACTTTTGGAGTCTTGTTAAGGAAGTTTGTTCCTAAGCTGACATGATGGAGAGTTGGGCCTACATTTTCTTCTAGTAGGTGCAGGGTCTCTGTTCTAGTGTCTAAGTCTTTGATCCATTTTGAGTTGAGTTTTCTGCAGGGTGAGAAATAGGGATTTAATTTCATTTTGCTGCATATGATTACCAGTTTTTGTAGCACCATTTTTTTGAAGAGATTATCTTTTCTCCAACATATGTTTATGGTGCCTTTGTTTGTTATGCAATAACTGTAGTTATGTGGGTTTGTCTGTGTATCTTCTATTCTGTAACATTGGTCTTTGTATGTCTTTTGATGCCAATACCATGACATTTTGTTACTATAGCTGTATAGTATAATTTAAGGTATAATATTGTGATGCCTGTTGCTTCACTTTTCACAGTAAGGATTTCTTTGGCTAGTCTGGGCCTCTTAATTTTCCAAATGAATTTCATGGCTGCTTTTTCTACGTATATGTATAATGTCATTGGAATTATAATAGGAATTGCATTAAATTTGCATACCACTTTTATTGTTATGGCCATTTTGACAATATTATTTCCACCTCTCCAAGAGCAGGGGATATCTTTTCCATCTTCTAAGATCTTCTTCAATTTCTTTCTTTAGTGTTCTGTAGTTTTCATTGTAGAGGTCTTTCACCTCTTTTGTTAGATTGATTCCCAAGGGTTTTTTTTTTTTTTGAGGCTATTGGGAATGGGGTAGTTTTCCTAATTTCTCTTTCAGCTAATTCATCACTGGTACATAGGAACTCAATTGATCTATGGGTGTTAATATTATATCCTACTACTTTTCTGAATTCTTTTATGAGTTCGAGAAGTTTTCTGGTGCCATGCTCCTCTTGTTACTCTAGCTCTGTAGCATAATTTGAGATCAGGTGTTGTGATGTCTCCAGTGTTGCTCTTCTTGCTCAGGATTGTTTTTGGTTATTCTCAGGACTTTATTCTTTCATATGAATTTTAGAACTTTTTTCCTATTTCTGTGATGGATGTCATTGATATTTTGATGGAAATAGCATTAAATCTGTAGAATGTTTTTGCTAATATGGC
Source organism: Glaucomys volans (assembly GCA_020662805.1). Classification (NCBI taxonomy): domain Eukaryota; kingdom Metazoa; phylum Chordata; class Mammalia; order Rodentia; family Sciuridae; genus Glaucomys; species Glaucomys volans. Next base: position 71,962 of record JAJEJO010049610.1, read on the forward strand.
CATTTTTAACAATATTTACTCTCCCACATCCTGGGGTCATCAACTAAGATTCCTCCGATGTACCTCTCCTGTGATTGTAGCATGAAGAGGTTAATGAGACAATGGCCAAAAATATGTATCACTAATTTGCATTTGGAAAGGTGTATCTGCATGTGATACATAGCTGCTTGTCATTCATCCAGGTTCACAGTGTGGAAATGCATCCATGCTCTGAGATCCCTGGATCCCAGAACATATTTTGCATTAAACTCCAGCCTAGCTCCATGAGTAGATTGATTTGGTGATTGAAAGGAACCAGCAGCACAAGTTTGAGGACTGAATCAAGATGACCTACACACAGGCAGTGATCCATGAAATGCAAAGATACACAAACCTAACCACCACTGGCATGACCCACAGGGTCATCTAGGATACAAGATTTTGGGACTTCTTCCTATCCAAGGTGCTGCCTTTCCCCATGCAGTAGAACTCCAACTCACCTCCTGGGACCCCAGTCCTCCCTCTCTATTAAAACCTGACTTTCCAGGCTCTGTCCCATTTACTCAATCAAAGAATTCCTAAACCACTATGTCCCTTCAGCTTTTCCACCCACAGTTTCCTGCTTCTCATGTCTCCCCACATTTAATGCCTTGGGAAATTTGCCCCAGTCCCCAAATATTCTATCTCAGGGAGGTCTCCAAGACCTCCAAATTTCCTTCCTTGAGAGACATGAGCAGGATATGCCCCAACCTCCTGCCCTAGGACACACACTGATCTTCTCTGAACTTCCTGTCAGAGTGACAGTAGTCTCATGTCCTAATAAACGCTCCCAGAGAAGACCCCAAATACCTCACTTCCCATTTCCCTTCACCTCCATCACAAAGTTCCCTCCATTCCCAATTAACACATCAGTACATACTCCTCACACCCATCTTGTCAAATCCCCCTCCCTCTTCCCTGCTAGGGCACTGACATGATCTGTATGCTGGGCTCCCTGCTGAATGACCCCAGGTTCTTCTCCACACCTGAGGATTTCAACCCCCAGCACTTCCTGGATGATGAAAGGCAGCTGAAGAAGGTTAATGCTCATGTGCCCTTTTCTATGGGTAAGAGACCAGGGTGGCTCACACAAACATGGGCCTCCCTCATCCCAGATCTCCTTCCTCCATGCGTTCTAGTATCCTTCTCCAGCTGGAAGTTCCTCTTGCCACTTGACTCAACTATTTGAAACCCCCATGACTCTCAAGCATCAAGTGTCTGTAGCCAGGCCACATGGAAATGAAAAATCCCTTTCCAACATGGGGGAAATCAAAGCTTATAGAGAGGAAGGTATCTTTTCAAGGAAACACATACACACACAAATCTTCAGACCCTTAGAAAGAAGAAGACAGTATAGAGGACATAAGTGAGAATGTGTTTGGGGAATGGTGCATTGCCCCAACATTTCCCATTGCTATAGCCCTCCATGGACCATCCCATTTCATGTACCAGGGAAACTGAGGCTCAGAGAGGGATAGAGTCTTCCCTTATTCTATAAGGTCACAGTATTGCAGCCCCTACGCTCTGAGAGAATGCAGCAGGATCTGTTAGAGGGCAAGTCTGTAGTGAGATTTGGCTACACCTCCACTCCTCCCTCCCCTCCTCCTCAGGAAAGCGGAGCTGCTTGGGAGAAGGCCTGGCTAGAATGGAGCTTGATCTCCTCCTCACCACCATCATGCAGAACTTCTGCTTCAAGTGTCCCTTGGAGCCCCAGGACATAAAGTTGTCCTCAAAACCCCAGAGCTCAGTCAGGGTCCCACCAAACTTTACCATGACAATAAAAAGTAAAATCAAAAATCAATAAATGGGGTGAATTCAAATTAAAAAAATTCTTCTCAGCAAAGGAAATAATCCGCCACGTGAAGAGAGAGCCTACAGAATTGGAGAAGTTTTACCACATGCACCTCTGATAAAGTACTAATCTCCAGGTTGTATAAAGAACTCAAAACACTTAACACCAAAAAAAACCCTAATAATCCAATCAATAAATGGGTCAAGGAACTGCACAGACACTTCACAGAAGAAGAAATACAATCAACAAATAAATGTTCAACAACTTTAGAAATTAAAGAAATGCAAATTAAAACTACTCGAAGATTTCATCTTGTTCCATTCAGAATGGCAATTATCAAGAATACAAGCAACCATAAATGTTGGCAAGGATGTTGGGAAAAAGGTTCACTCATACATTGCTGGTGGGACTGCCAATTGGTGCAACCACTATGGAAAGCAGTAAGGAGATTCCTCAGAAAACGTGGAATGGAACCCCCATCTAACCCAGCTATCCCACTCCTTGGTTCATACCCAATGGACTTAAAATCAACATACTACAATGATGCAGCTACATCAATGTTTATAGTAGCTCAACTCACAATAGCTAAAATATGTAACCAGCCTAGGTGACCTTCAATAGATGAATGGATAAAGAAACTGTGTGGTATATATACACAATGGAATACTGATCAGCCTTAAAGAAGAATGAAATTATGGCATTTGTTGGTAAATGGATTGAACTGGAGAATATCATGCTAAGTGAAATAGGCCAATCCCAAAGAACCAACATCCAAATGTTTCCTCTGATATGTGCACGTTAACTCAAAAAAGGAGGGGTCTAGGGATGAAGAGAGTTACTTTAGATTAAGTAGAGGGGAATGAAGGGAGGGGAGGGGCATGGGGATGAGAAGAATGTAGAACGAAGCAGACATTATTACCCTATGTACATGTATGACTACATGACTGGTGGGATTCTACATCATGTACAACCAGAAGAATGAGAAATCATACTCAATTTATGTATGATGTGTCATAGTGCATTCTACTGTTTTACTCCTTAGAACAAATTTTTAAAAGCTGTCTTGTCTCCAGTGTATGTTTTTGGCACCTTTGTGAAGGACCAGAGTACTGCAGATGTGTGGGTTTGTCTCTGTGTCTTCTATTCTGTACTATTGGTCTATGTGTCTGTTTTTATGCAAGTACCATGCAGGTTTGTTACTATAGCTTCATAGTGTAATTTGGAATTGGGTATTATGATGCCTCCAGCATTGCCTTTTAAGCTCAGAATTGCTTTGGCTCTTCTGAGTCTTTTATTGTTTCAAAGGCATTTGAAGACTGATTTTTTTTAGTTATGGGGAGAATATCGGTATTTTGATGGGATTTCATTGAATCTGTATATGGTATTTGATAGTATAGCCATTTAACAATATTCATTCTGTCTATCCATGAACATGGGAAGTCTTTCCATCTTCTGAGATCTTCTTCAACTGTTTGCTTCAATGTTCTATAGTTTTTATTGGTTAGATTTATTTCAAGATCATTTTTTGAGGCTATTGTGAATGGATTTTTTTGAACTTCTTTCTTCACAAATTCATTGTTGGTATATATTTGATTTTTCTTTGTTGATTCTGCAGCCTGCTACTTTGCCAAATTTGTTGATCAGTTATAGCAGTCATTTATTGGAGATGATTGAATCTTCTAAGTATAGGATCATATCATCTACAAACAGCAATAATTTGACTTCTCCCTTTATTATTTTTATTCCTCTTATTAACTTCTCTTCCCAAATTGCTCTTGCTACAATTTCCAGTACTCTATTAAAGAGAAGTGATGAGAGTGGTCACCCTTGTTTTGTTCCAGATTTCAAAGGAAATGCTTTCAGTTTTTCTCCATTTACTATGAGGTTGCCTTTGGGTTTTTCTTACGTAACCTGTATGATGTTCGAGTAAGTTCCTTCTGTCTCTTGTTTGTTCAGTGTTGGAATCATGAATGGGTGCTGAATTTTGTTAAAGGTCTTCTTTGCATCTATTGAGATGACTAAGTGATTTTTGTCCTTAGTTCTGTTTATGTGATGGATTACACATATTAATTTGTGTATGTTAAACATCCTTGCATCTCTGAGATAAAAACAACTTGGTTATGATGTACAGTCTTCTTCACATGCTGTCTAACATGATTTGCTAAAGTTTTATTCAGGATTTTTGCATCTAAGTACATCAAGGTTGTTGGACTGTAATTTTCTTTCCTTTATGTGCCCTTATCTGTTTTGGGTATGAGTGTGATACTGGTTTCAAAGACTGAATTGGGAAGTGCTCCATCCCTTTCTATTTCATGGAGTAATTTCAAGAGCATTAGAAGTAGTAGAGTTCGGCAGAGAATCCATCTGGTTCTGTGCATTTCTTTACTGGAAGGCTTTTTTGTTTTACTGATATTTTTACTTCTATTTTCTAGTAAACTGTGTAGTAAACTGTCTAGTAAACTGTGAAGTCAAGTTAATATTTCTTTTTTTATTTGTTTGAATTCGTCACAATGCTTCCATATCAGTATAAGTTACTGGTCTGTTTATGTTTTCTATGTCTTCTTGATCAATTATCGTTTATTTGTCCAGAAATGTGTACATTTCTTCTAAGTTCTCCAATTTATTGGAGTATAAATTTTCAAACCAGTCCCTAATTATCTGCTGGTTTTCTGCGATGTCTGTGGTGACTTCTTTTTTATTCACTAATGCTATTAATTTGGGGTTTTCTCACTTTTTATTTTGGTTAGTTTGGCTAAGGACTTCTCAATCATCTTTATCTTTTCAAAGATCTTGGATCAGACATATTATACAAACTGGCCTTGTTTTTCTCTTGTTAATTATGTTTTGAATTGCAAACCTTTATAAATGTTGCCTTTAGAATTTGCAGAGCAACCCCTTCTAACAAAATAACCTGAGCAGTATTTTGAGATCGCCACTACCATGTGAAGCAGAAATTGGATATGGCTCTGTCTCAGAATACTAATACTAACCCTGATTCAGTGGAATAGATTACTGGAATTGGCCTTATGTGTGTTTGACATCTGAGATTTGGAGATCCAAGCCAAAGAGGATGAAAGGGTGAAGGGGACAGCCAATATTTTGATCCTCACCCTCCAAAGTCAGTGAGAACCCAGAGGATAAAGAGACTCATCTGAAACTACTCAAAACTTCACTGATTCATCCAACCTCCTAATCAGGGGGGTCTGAAGTATCCTAGAGATGAGGACAAAAACCACTGCATATTCTGAACAGAGGAGGGTCATTACAGAGGGGAATGTTCCCACTGCTTAAAGGGAAACCATGTAGTCAGCAACATCCTGATTCATCTGGGAAAATGGAACAATTGGGAGAAGAAAAAGACTGAAGGTACCAAGAGGCTCCTTGAAAGGTTCTAAAGGTAACCCATGAGAACCCTTGACTGACCATAACCTATGGAGCAAGAAACCTGCAAAGCCAGATTAACTGACATCCTAATTCCCTCAGGCAGGATTGAGTAATAGACAAAAGACAAGGGAGGCCTGGTAGTAAGAACCTGCCCATGCCCACTGCAACAACAGGTCTGATTGATAAGGATTTTGGGATGAGTGGAAAATACCCCCAGACAACACAAACCTTCTGAACTCTGATAAGGTCTTCCTGTTCAAACCTGAGATAAAGACTAACCCAACCACAGTTTGAACAAGACTGCATGACTGTGAATATATCTCATGCCCTCTGTCTATAAAGTCGGGACACTCATGTCCCAACACAGGATGAAATGCTGTCCTTAGTTTTCCTTCTCAATATGGAAATATTAAATAGTTTCTTTCCTGATTTTACCATTGTATTTTCTCTTTGGTTTTTGGGATAAATGGCTGCACCTGATACAATGGTACATGCACAGTCTGGTACAAGGCCTAGGACTCCAGTAATCATAGAGTACTTGTATCTGAAACATATCAGAACTACTAACAATCAACAAAAAGTAATCAAACGACACAAATTACAACAGATAAAAATGGGCAAAAGAAAATTGGGAAAAGATTCAAGGTGGTGAATTAGAGGAACTCAACTTTTGCTCGCTACTCCATCAGGTAGATTCAAAGCAACAGTAGTAGAGGTGCTTGATGAGATTGGTGACCATGGGAGAATGGTGAAGTTCAACAGTGCACAAACACACACAGAGACATGGAGAAACCCATATGATGTGTTTTAGTACTAGGGATTGAACCCAGGGGGGTTTTACCAGTGAGCTATATACCTAGTTTTAATTTTTTTTTGAAACAGGATCTCACTAAATTGCCAAGGGTGTCACTAAGTTGCTGAAGTTGATCTCAAACTTGAAATCTTCCTCCCCGAGCCTTCAAAGTTGCTGGGATGACAGATGTGAACACACATATTCACCATGGCCCACCCAGATACTATAGATGTTAGGATAGAGAATGAAATAGAATGTCCCAGCACTGATTTATGGCAGTACAGAGAGTGATGGGGAGTACCTTCTTGGTAGAGTTAGAGAATAAAGAGTGAGTCTGAGTGAGTTCCAGTAGCAGAGAATTGGGGACCCTCCAGAAATACTGTTTAAACAGTTTATAGAAATGTGCCCTGTATCACTACATAGCTCTGGGTAAGCTCTCTGCACTTTCCACCACATTCTCCCAGTGTTTCCATATTGAGAAGGGTCCTGTGGGCTCACCTCACTGCTCCAAGAGTCAAAGTCCCATTCGTTTTCCAGTTTCTGGTTCTGTGTGGCCAGATCACTGCAGTGGATCATTGCAAAGCTGCCTTGAGAGTCAGTTAGGCCATTAGGAGGCTCTTTTTAAAGTAGGTAGATAGACATTATCCTCATCCATAGGACTACTGAACCAGAGTTTAGTCTCAGTCGTGATTGGTGGACACTTTGCCAGACACCTCCACTTATACAGGGCTCCCCTGTTTTCGTGAACCCCCCTGCATCACATGACAGACATAGGTGACAAATTCTGTTATGGGTAATGGAAACTTAAATTTCATGTGTGCTCTGTGAAGTGATCATCTGGGACTTTTATGGCCTGTATGTGTGTGGTCCCAATACCTGGTCTATGCAGACAATGAAAACGGCCCTGTCTTTGCCCCTTTTCCTCTTCCTGTCCCTGAGACACTTTCTTTTCTGTGTCTTGCTTAATAATATCCCTAAGCATATTGATTGCTTAGAGGATATGGGGCCCATTAGTAACTGTCTGAAAAAAAATCCTTAAACCCCACAATTGACTTTTGCTCCAATCAACACACAAGCCTCTAATAAAAACCTCCAAAAACAGCTTTAAGTGGAAATTTTATCAGTAAATTTTTGGAAAGCAGAAATATTGGGTGAGTACAGAAAGTGCTCTCTGCCCTACACATTGAAGAGCTGCATCTACTTAAAAACAAATTAGAGGTAAGAGAAGATGACAGATAAGAGGAAGGGTGCACTTCCAGCAGTTGCTCAGCTCAAAATTTATAAAGCAGAAAGATTGCTCCTGATTGAGGTGGATCACTAAGGGAATTCACTGCAATTCAACACTGGATATCAAAATAATCATAGAGACAAGGAAATAAGAAATGTCGAACATAAGAAATAATATGTTAGGAATGTGCCAGCCCACTAAAGAGAGGACAGGGAGCACAGGCAGAGAGGATGGGTGGGAAGGTGTGGCAAATAAAACAGGCTTGGGGGTACCTGTGAATTAGAGGGAGGCTGAGTTTAATCCAGAGATGGTGGGGAAGTTGTTTTGTGAAAAGCCATTAAAATCAATCATCTGAAGGGCTGAGAGTCCAACAGCACTCCGGACTACCACTAGAAAAACCATTTTCAAGTGATCACTGGTACCAAGGAGAGGTTGGAGATTGGGTATTCATAAAGAAGTCCCTAGCATGACCCAGCAGTCACCATTGTGGGGTCCACAGTATATATATGATCATCTCAACAGATGCAGAAAAGTCATTTGGTAGAATCCATCACCCATTCACGGTAAAAATGCTGGAAAAAGTAGACACAGAAGGAATGCACCTCAACATTATAAAGGCCACATATGACCAATCCAAAGCCAACATCATACTGAATACAGAACAACAGAAAGAATTTTCTCTCAAATCACAAACAAGACAAGAATATCCACACTGACCACATCTACCCACTATAATTTTTAAAACTTCAGGCAGAGCAATCAGGGAAGAAAAGAAAATTAATGGGATATAAATAGGAAAGAAGTCAAACTATCTCTGTTCACCGAAGACATGATCCTGTATCTAGAAGACCCCAAAATACCCCAGCAGAAGAATTCTAGGGATGATCAATTAATTCAGAAAAGTAGCAGGATACAAGATCAACATTCATAAATAAATATCTTTATTGTACTCCAACAGGGATTCTACTGAAAAGGAAATCATGAAAACTAACTCATTCAAAACAACCTCAGAAAGATACTTGGGAATTTATCTAAACAAGGAGGTGAAAGACCTCCAAAATGAAATTTATAGAACACCAAAGAAAGAAATTGAGGAAGAACTTGGAAGCTGGAAAGTCCTTCCTTGCTTTTCGACAGACAGAATTAACATCATCCAAATGTCCATACTACAGAAAGAACTATAGATATTCAATGCAATTCTCATCAAAATAGCAATGATGTTCTTCACAGAACTAGAGAAAGCAGCCCTAAAATTCATTTGTAAGAATAATAGAAATATAATATCCAAAACAATCCTGAGCAGGAAGAGTGATGTTGGAGACATCACAAGACCTGATCTCAAATTACACTACAGAGCTATAGTAACAAGAACAGCCTGGTATTGACATGAAAATAGACATGAAGATGAATAGAATAGAAGACACAGACACAAACCCATATTCTTACAGTCCATCTGATACTTTCCAACGGTGCCAAAAATATATATTGGAGAAAATATAGACTTTTTAAACAAATAATGCTGGGGAAACTAGATATGCACATATAGAAGAATGAAACAAGACTCCTATATGTCAAACTGCACAATATTCAAATCAAAAGGTCCGAAGACCTAGGAATTAAATCAAATGTATTGCAACTGCTAAAAGAAAATATAGGCTCAACATTTCAACATACTGTTTCAGGCACTGACTTCAATAATGAGACCACTAAACCTCAATAAATAAAACAAGAAAATCAGGAAGTGAAATGCCATCAAATTAAACATGTCTGCAGAGCAAAGTAGAAAATTAAGAACACAGTACAAAATAGGAGAAAATCTTTGCCATCTGCTCTTCTGACAGGGGATTAATAACTAGAATACATAAAGAACTCAAAAACTTTTCATCAAAAAAAATAAATAACATCAATGAATGGACAAAAGAACAAAGCAGACATTTCTCAAACAGAAATCACGGGATGGGTTGAAGATCAGTGGTAGAGTGCTTGCCTAGTATGCATGAGCCACTGAGCTAAATTCTCAGCACTGCATATAAATTAATTAATTAATGTTTTTAAAAAGGAATCACAAATGTTCAAAAAGTCTATGAAAAATGTTTAAAATCTCTAGCAATCAGGGATATGCAAATCAAAACTACACTAAAATTTCATCTCACTCTCATCAGAATGGCAATTATGAATAATATAAATGATAATAAATACTGGTCAGCATGTGGGGGAAGAAATAAAAAATATAAGTCAGGATGTGCATCATTGGTGGAACTGCAAATTAGCACAACCACACTGGAAAACAGAATTAATAGACATTTCTCAAAAAACTAGGAATGGAATCAACATATGAACCAGTCATCTCATTCCTTGATATTTATCCAAAAGCATAAAACCAGCATACTATAGTGATGTAGGCACATCAGTGTTGATAGCACCACAATTTACAATAGCCAAGTTATGGAAGCAACCCAAAAGCCCATCAACAGAAGAATGGATAACGAAAATGTGGTATATAGACATAATGGAGTTTTAGTCACCTGTAAAAAGGATTGGAATTATGGCATTTTCCCACTAATGGACAGAAATGGAGAACATCATGGTATGTGAAACGCAACAGACTCAAAAGAACTGGTTGAACCACATAAGGGCAAAAGGGGGAACAAGAAATCATAAAGATTCAGGGACAATCTGTGTGTTATGGTTTAGATGTGGTGTGCCCCAAGAGCTCACATGTGAGACAATGTGACAGGGTTCAGGGGGAAATGATGGGTTATAACCTTAACTAATCAGTGAATTAGTCCATGATGGGATCAACTGAGTGTTAAGTGGAGGCAGGTGGGGTGTGGCTGGAGGAAGTGGCTCATTAGGGGCGTGGCTTTGGGTACATATTTTATTTCTGGAGAGTGGAGTTTCTCTCTCTGCTTCCTGATCACCATGTAAGCAACTTTCCTCTGCCACAGTCTTCCACCATGATGTTCTGACTTATCTCTAAACCAAGGACTGGAATTGGCCTTCGATGGACTAAGACCTGTGAAACTGTGTGCCCTTAAATAAACTTTTCGTCTGCTCCCATGGTTCTGGCTGGGTCCTTTAGTCACAGCAGTGAAAAAAACTAACTAAATATGCATAGAAGAATGAGATTAAGAGGGAGGAGTGATGGGAAAGGGGAGGAAATGCAGAATGAAATTGACTAAATTACATAATCTCTGCATATAAAAATAGCAGAGTGAATTCCACCTATAGGCATATCAACAAAGTACCTATCAAAAATGAATGAATACATGGAAGAACAGTGGAACAGAAGAAGGAGAATACTGGGATGGAAGAGGGAAGAGAAGAGGGTAGACTGGGGTCTGAAATGGAATAATTTCAGTTCCATGTGTGAGTGATTTTGTCAGGATGAACCCAACTGCTATATGTAACTATAATGCACTAAAACGGAAGTGGCAAAGAGAAAACAAGCAAGTATGGAACTTAGAGAATCTCCCATCCATCTCCTTTCTTCTATTGGTAATTAAGATCTGAGAAGAGTAAGTTAAAAACATGGCTTATATTTATTGAGCATTTTCTCCTACATGTAATAAACATGCATTAACTCATACACTCTTCACCAAAACAGTATAAGTGGCAGATGCTTCACTTAAGCCCAGAAGGCTCAGACAACAAGACCACCTGATCAAAGTCCTACAACAAAGATCTCAACTAGGAACAAATACGTGCCTTAACACTGCTCTTCCTAAACCATCTAGCTGGAGACCCATTCATATGGAAAGAGAAAACAGAAGCCCAAAAAGAGGAAGTGATTTTTCTAGCCTAATCCCAAGTTCACTTTAGAAATCTGTCCCAAGACACTGCTGATTGGTATGAGTCCCTCTGTGCTACTTTAGGCACTGATCCCTCACACAGTGTCCCACAGAGTCAGGAGGGTCAAACACACCTGACTTCTCTCCCCAGCTACTTCTCCCATTCCATCACCTGCCACCCTCTCCCTGGACAGCTCCTGGGAGCATGTGTGAATCATCACGACCCTTCCCTGTCCCACATTGACTGAAGAAGAAATGCTCCAAATTTCCATCTCATTCCACTCAAGAAAAATGGAGGGAGAAAAGGGGCCCAGAGCTGAGAACAGCCTAGATACAGGATGTTGACTGGCACAAGAGTCACTAATTACTGCCAACCTTGGGCTAGTCCTCTTCCCCCCCACCTCTTCCCTCTCCAAAACCAACAACTTCTTTCTGTGCACTTTGCTCTGTCACCACATAACTAGGAATCCAATAGTGAAGAATAGGTTGAGAAAGATTCCAATTTTCAGTTCCAAGGTCACCCGTGACACCTCTCAAAGGTGGAGAGACCCTGAGGTTAAGTACAACCCTGGATGGTCCAACCATCAGAGCCTGCCCAGCGCCCATGTGGGGCACTTCCAAGGTCAAACTGAAGTCAATCTCAGCACCTACATAATACTCATGTCAGAAAATGCTGGGGACAACTTTGGACCACATGGGACCACCCTTTTACCTGTGGGAAGGCAATCCCAATGACTACTTAGGACCACTTTCAGAGCCTTCTTCCCACCAGATAAGGAGCTAAAAATGTTTGGGGTATAAATTCACTGCCAACTTCTTTCTGATCCTACTGCATACCGCTCCTATTTTAATTAGAAGGAAGGAGAAGTTTGGAGCATTTCTTTCTCAATGAAATGGGCAATAGGACAGCTACCAGCTGTTCACAAAGGCTTCTGGTACATACAGCGATGCTACACTTGGTCCTCACATGGTCCCCAGAATGGGAAGGGGCAGACAATGAAGGAAGAAGGAGAGAGAGTTCAAATCCCAACTCCTTCCCTTACCACATTATGACGTCAGTGTGGTTGATGACAAACCAGTCCCAACGTAACTAAGATGTAAATTATCATGCACACAGACTCCATCTTCCTGGAGGACAAGCTCACCAAACAGGAACTCTTCTATTATTCAAGAATAATGAAATGAGTGAATGACAGTAGTGCCACTCACCCCTTCTCTGCTGCCACCTGTGATACCTCAGCTTCCACATCTGGAGTTCATCCAATCTCTCTGACTATAGTCCACTCTGCCTTCTCATATAGCCCCTGACAAACCCGAAACCTCCTCAGACTCTTACACTTCCTACATACTCCCTGTCCCCTGATGAAGGAATCAAAGCCCAGAAAGGGGAAACGTAGAATGCAGAGGACAGAGGTGAGTTCACAACCTTTGACTCAAGGGTTTTTCATGCTTGTGCTGCCTGCCCACTCTCTGTGTTCAGTCCTCAGGACACCCACTTCTCAAGAGAAACTTGAGTACTAACACAAACAAGAGTGATGATCCAATGAACCTACTGAGCTTTCCTAAGGAACTGGGTAGAAAGACAGTGGGGCCCCTATGTCGAACTCTCAAGGCTGTGGAATTAGCCACAATATTTTGTGGTGGTTATTACTTTCTCCCAACACCTGTTCAGGCCCTCTGTCATCTGTAATCCTGTGTTACTCTTCTCGTCCAACCCAGAACAATACCCTGATATGTAAATCACCTTTAACAATTTCTTGACCACACATAGGCAGTGAATGGTCTATATTTCATGGCGCCCATCCTGGCCTCACATTGAGGTAATCATGAAGTCCCTGGGCTCCAAGATCCTGCCCAGTCTTCCATACATTTCTCCTCCCAGTAACTTCACATCCAAAACTCTGGGTCCTTCTCACACCAAGATCCTCAAACACATATCCTTGGAATCCCTGCTCCTGAGTCATTTAAATCTAAGTTCCTCTGTGACAATAAAACTCCTAATCCATGACCACACATATTGTCTCATTCCAGGCAATTCATGACTTTGGATTCTACCATAGATGCCACATCCCCATTGGTGAGGCCACTTTATTCTCTGGGATTCCACACAACCTCAGGTGCTTGGACATGCAGCTCTTCAATTATCATGAGTCCTGGAATTAAGTTCTTGCCTCAAATATCCACACTCCTCAGGTGCCTCCACTTTAAGTGCTATGAATTCACCTTTGAACCCTGCTATCTATGACTCTGTCCAGAGATCCTCCTCCCTGTTAAAGGGTGTTGATATCTTGGCATGCTACATGTTGGTGGATGTGGTTGGGAGGTGAGGTGAGGTGAACAATTATGTAAACAAGAGCAAAGGTCATCCTTCTATCCCCGGGAGTATAAAGTCAAAGCACCCCAACCCTTCTGGTGACTCCAACTGCTGCCATGCTGGAATCAGGGACACTTCTGGTGGCTCTGGTGGACGCCTTCCTGAGTACAATGGTGTTGAAGTCTGCCCGGCAGCAGAGGAGTCTCTGGAGAAAGATGCCTCCAGGGCCCACCCCACTGCCCTTCATTGGGAATTACCTGCAGCTGGACAAGAACCAGATGTATGACTTCCTCATGAAGGTGCCACCAGCCAAGGAGATGGGTGGAATGGGGTGGACATGGGGGCTTCCCACTGTCACTTGGGCTCTGTGGCATTGGATTGGCCATGATGAGTCAGAATCTTAGATCAGGGGAAACGTAAGGTACAGCAGCCAGTTCTAGTCGGGAAAGGCCAGACCTTGGGATTTCAGCCATTTGACTGTCAGAGCTTGGGAGAATGCATCCCAACCCCTGACATGAGGGAACTGGACTCATTCAGGAAATGAGCTCTCTAACAACTCCCAACCACCTCCATCAGATGAGCAAGCACTATGGCCCTGTGTTCACCATCCACTTGGGCACTCACTGGGTTGTGG
>JAJEJO010049610.1:89016-119991 GCA_020662805.1 Glaucomys volans
CCAGCAAGTACTTGGACACAGGTCTATGCCTGAAGGCCTTGGGCTAATTCTAAAGTCACCCTTTCCCCAAGTGAATCCACAAGGGACACGTAGTACATTATCACACCAGAGAAGTGCCCTGTCCAGGGGTTCACCTAGAACACTGCATGCAGCTCGCCTGTCTTCACCATGTGCTCGCCCACCCTGTCACCTGCTGAGCCCACCTTGCACACTAGGCCATTTGATCCTTGTGCCCCACAGGGTAAGGCCACTCTGTCTTACTCATAGTCACTAAGGAACTGGCATCAGGCCTCTGAATCATGAATTCAAGGAACAGAAATGCTTTCAGACAGGCTTGAGAATTTTGGATCCAGACATACCCATGAGTAGAGGAGTGTTCATGCACAGATGAGTGCACATGTATGATCACATGCTCTCCTGAAGATATGCACGAACACATATTCCACGGTGGTTTCTCAATATTGGGCACTATCTAGCAGATTTGGGATCAACAGTAAGATTCAGCCCAGCGTTTCAGAATCTCCAACTTCCTCTCAGGGGAGTCACTGCAAATCACTTTAGAAGTGGAAGGTTGCACAGGGCGCAATCTGAACAGCTGTGTACATCAGCCTGGGATCTCTGTGTATGTTGAGGTATACCTACAAAACAAATGCCCTAACGCATGTATGCATATGCACACACGTGCACAGACACACACACACACACACACACACACACACACACACACCCCAACTGACCAACACACTTATGAAGAGAGATAAAGAACACTAAGTCCATTTTAAAGACAATGACTGAGACCAAGGAAATGGAAATATGCTCTCCCAACACTGCAAGATTCATAACAAGGTATGCTGGTCATGTCTGTCAATTTCCATTATCTGTATTCTGCAACTTGGATTCCATCAATTTTCTGTTTTTTGATCAATGAAGCGGGGGTAAAGGAGAACCCATACTGTTATTCCCTGTCATGACACAGCATGCTGCCCATTGTCTGTGTTCCTATGGGCACCTAGTTATAAGGATTCTAGTCATTCTGGATTAGAGGTCCACCCTACTGCAGAACGACCTCATTTCTATTCCATAGGCAACATGCTTCTTTTTGTTGCTGATCTAATGAGTTATGCATGACAGGAGAATGCATTTTGACACATCATACATAGAGAGTATAACTTCTCATTCTTCTGGTTTTACATGATGTAGAGTTACACCGGTTATGTAATCATATATGCACATATGTTATTAATGTCTGAATCTTTCTACTGTCCTTCCTACCCCCATGCTCCCTCCCTTCTCTTCACTCCCCTCTGTCTAATCTAAAGTATCTCTATTTTTCCCTAGCTGTGCCTCCCACCTCATTGTGAATTAACATCCACATATCAGAGAAACATTTGGACTTTGTTTTTTTAGGATTGTCTTATTTTGCTTAGCATGATATTCTTCAGTTCCACCCATTTACCAGCAAATGCCATAATTTCATTCTCCTTTAAGGCTGAGTAATACTCCACATTTTCTTTATCCATTCATCTGCTGAAGGTCAACTAGGTTGGTTCCATAATTCAGGTATTGTGAATTGAGATACTATGAACATTGCTGTGGCTATGTCACTTTACTATGCTGATTTTAGGTCTTTTGGGTATAAATCAAGTAGTGGGATAACTGGGTCAAATGGTGATTCCATTCCAAGTTTTCTGGTCAATCTCCATACTGCTTTCCATAGTGGTTGCACCAATTTGCAGTGCCACCTGCAATGTATTAGTGTACCTCCCCCCCATCCTCACCAACATTTGTTGCTTGAATTCTTGAAAATTGCTATTCTGACTGGAGTAAGATGAAATCTCAGTAGAGTTTTGATTTGCATTTCTCTAATTGCTAAAGATGCTGAACATTTCTTCATATACTTTTTGATTGAGTGTATTTCTTCTGTGAATTGTCTGTTCAGTTTCTTAGTTCCTTTACTGATGGGGTTATTTTTTTTCTTGGTGTTAAGTGCTTTGAGTTGTTTATATATCCTGGAGATTAATGCTGTATATGAGGTGCATGTGGTAAAGATTTTTTCCCATCTGTAGACTCTCTCTTCACATTATTGCTTCCTTTGCTGAGAAGAAGCATTTTAGTTTGACTCCATCCCATTTTTTGATTCTTGATTTTACTTCTTACCCTTTTGGAGTCTTGTTAAGTAAGTCAGATCCTAAGCCATTATGGTGCAGATTTGGGCCTACTTTTTCCTTCTGTCAGGAACAAGAGTCTCTGTTCTAGTGCCTTAGTCTTTGATCCATGTTGAGTTGAATTTTGTGCAAGGTGAGAGATAGGGATTTAATTTCACTATGCTGCATATGAATTTCCAGTTTTCAAAGTACCATTTGTTGAAAAAGCTATCTTTTCTCCAAGGTATGTTTTTGGCTTCTTTGTTTAGTATGAGAAAACTGAATTTATGTGGGTTTGTCCCTGTGTCTTCTATTACTACCAATGTTGAGGTATGTTCCTACTATCCCTAGTTATTCTAGTGTTTTGAACAAGAAGAGGTGCTGTATTTTGTCAAATGCTTTTTCTATGTCTATTGAGATGATCATATGATTCTTGTCTTTAAGTCTATTTATGTGATGAATTATATTGATTGATTTCTATATGTTGAACCTACCGCATGTCCCTGGGATAAACCCCACTTGGTAGTGGTGCACTATCATTTTAATATGTTTTTGTGTGAGATTTGCCAGAATTTTATTGAGAATTTTTTATTTATGTTCATCAGGGATATTGGTCTGATGTTTTCTTTCCTTGATGTGTCTTTGTCTGTCTTTGGTATCAGGATGATACAAACTTCATAGAATGAGTTTGGAAGGGTTCCGTCCTTTTATATTTCATGGAATAATTCAAGGAGTATTGGTGTTAATAGTTCTTTGAAGTTCTTGTAGAACCTGGCTAAGAATCTGTCTGGTCCTGGGCTTTTCTTGGTTGGTAGGCCTTTGATGGCATCTTCTATCTCATTGCTTGAAATTCCACTGTTTAAATTGTATGTGTCTTCCTGATTCAGTTTGGGCAGGTCATATGTCTCTAGGAATTTGTCAATGTCTTGAAGATGTCCTATTTTATTGGAGTATAAATTTTCAAAATAGTTTTTGATTATATTGTGTATTTAAGTTGTGTTCATTATGGTATTTCCTTTGTCATCACTAATTTTAGTAATTTGAGTTTTCTCTCTCTCTTCACTTGTATGGCAAAGGGTTTATCAATTTTATTTTTTTCATAGAACCAACTTTTTGTTTTGTCAATTTTTGAATTGTTTCTTTTGTTTCAATTTCATTGATTTCATCTCTGATTTTAATTATTTCTTGTCTTCTGCTCTTTTGGTGTTCATTTATTTTTTTCTAGGGCTTTGAGATGTAATGTTAGGACATTTATTCATTGACTTTCCATTCTTTTAATGAATGAACTCAATGCAATGACCTTTCTTCTTAGCACTGTCTTTGTAGTGTCCCAGAGATTTTGATATGTTGTACTGGTATTCTCATTTACCTCTACATATTTTTTAAAATTTCATCCCTGAATTCTTCTGCTACCCATTCATCATTCAATAGCATATTATTTAGTCTCCAGGTGTTAGAGTATCTTCTGTTTTTCAATTTGTCATTGATTTCTAGTTTCATTCTATTATGATCTGACAGATCATTCTATTATGATCTATTATGATCTGCATGGTATTATCTCTAATTCTTTTGTATTTGCTAAGAGTCGTTTTGTGGCATAAGATATGGTCTATTTTAGAGAAGGAGCCATGTGCTGTTGGGGAGAGAATGTATTTGCTCATTGACGAATAGCATACTCTCTATATGTACATTAAATCTAAATTATTGATTTATAATTGAGTTCTACAATTTCTGTTTTGGTTTTGTTTGGAGGATCTGTCTAGTGGTGAGAGATGTGTGTTAAAATCACCCAGGATGATTGTGTTGTGATTTATTTGATTCTTGAAATTGAGAAGGGTTTGTTTGATGTGCACACAAGCTCCATTGTCTGGGGCATAAATATTTATGACTATTATGTCTGTTGCTATATATTTCCCATAAGCAGTATGAAAACTCCTTCTTTGTTCCACCTGATTAACTTGGGATTGAAGTCCACTTTAACTGATATGAGCATGGAAACTCTTACTTGTTTATAAGATCCATGTGAGTGAAGTTTTTCCCATCCTTTCACCTTCAGCCTGCGGATGTCTTTGCCTATGAGGTGAGTCTCTTGGAGACAGCATATTGTTGGGTCTTGTGTTTCAATCCAATTGCCAATCTATGTCTTTTATTGATGAGTTTAGACCACCAATATTCAATTAATGAGATATGATTTGTCTTCCCAATCATTTTGGTTTATTTCTAGTTTTAAATTTGATGAAGTTTCTCCTTTGCTTGACTATCCTTTAGTGTAGTTCCTCCCTTTGCTGATTTTCACTTTTTTTCATTTTGTCATCACAGAATATTTTCTTGAGAATGGCCTGCAGTGCAGGTTTTCTAGTTGCAAATTCATTCAGTTTTATTTTTCATGGAAGGTCTTTAATTCATCTTCAAATCTGAAGCTTAATTTTGCTGGATATAAAATTCTTGGTTAGCATCCATTTTCTTTCAGAGCTTAATATATGTTCTTCTAAGACCTCCTGGTTTTGAGAATCTGGGTTGAGAGATCAACTGAGATCTGAATTGGCTTCCCCCATTATGTATTTTGATATTTTTCTCTCACAACCTTTAAAATTCAATCCTTATTCTGTATATTTGATATTTTCATTATAATGTGACTTGATGTGGATCTGTTATAATTTTGTACAATAAGGGTCCTGTAAGTCCCCTGTATTTTATTCTCCATTTTATTTTTAGGTTGGGGAAATTTTCTGATATTATTTCATTGAAAAGATTATGCATTCCATTGGTTTTTATGTCTGAGCCTTCATCCATCCTGACAAATCTTAAATTTACTCTTTTCATATTATCCCATAGTTCTTAGAAGCTCTGCTAATGGTTTATTAACACTTTCCCTCTGAGGTTAATTTATTTCCTTTTTTAAAAAAATTTTTTTCTGTGTCTGGTTTATTTCACTTAGCATGTCTTTCTCCATTTCCATCCATTTGCCAGCAAATGCCATTATTTCATTCTTTGTTATGGCTGAATAAAACTCCGTTGTGTATGCATAATACATTTTCTTGATCCATTCGTTGTGCTATAAACATGTCAGTGTTGTGTCACTACAGCTTGATGATTTTGTAATTTTGGATAAATACCAACGAGTTAACTAGGTAATATGAAGGTTCTATTCCTTGTTTTCTAAAGGATCTCCATACTTTTCAAAGTGGTTGAACAGATTTGTGGTCCCACCAACAATACATGTTTTTTTTTCACAGAATGCTTTTTGATTCAATGTACACAAATGGGGTACAACTTTTCATTTCAATGGTTGTACACACTGTAGATTCACACCATTCATGTAATCATACTTGTTCATAGGGTAATGATATTTGTCTCATTCCACTATCTTTCCTTCCCCCAATCCCTTGCCTCCCCTCATTTCCCTCTACACTCTCCAACACTCCTCCATTCTTCCCTTATCTCCTACCCCCTTTATGTATCAGGATCCTCTTATCAGAGAAAATATTTGGCCTTTGGTTTTTTGAGATTATCTTATTTTACTTAGCATGACTTTCTCCATCTCCATCCATTTACCTGTAAATTCCATATTTGTCTTCATCACCTGAGATTCTGTCTTCCAGGTCTAGTCTCTTTGTGATGATTTCCATTGAATTTTTAATTTGGTTTATTGTTTCCTTCATTCTGAGGATTTCTGCTTGGTTTTTCATTTTTTCAGAATCTCTGCAACTTTATTGCAGTGATCTTTCCCTTCCTGTATGTTCTCTCTGATTTCATTCCTTATACTGTCCTTATGCCCTTCATTCTAAACTCCTTTCCTGACATTTCTTCCACTATGTTGTTGATGGATTCTGTTATTGAAGTGTCTTGGTTTGTTTGGGGGAGATTTGTTCCCTGGTGTTTTCATGCACTTCACTGGATTCCAATTGGTCTGGAGATTTTAAATCAGCACACCTCCAGGGCCCAGTACTTGCTGGTCCACACTGGAAGACTGAACCTCAGCGATCTCCCCTGGGTTTCACTGATGTGGAGGAGACTAATTCTTAGTCCCCTATGGTCAAATGCATAACCCACGTTTCCTGGTCTCAGGTTCAGTCTTCAAGCAATCTCTCCTGCAACTGCCCTTCAGAATTCCCAACCAGAGTTTTGCAAGCAGTCAGATTGGAGGGGGAGGGGTAGAGCTGGTGTGTTTCCACAACCAATTGTCCCCTGTGGAAACCTCCCTCCTCCTTTGATTTTATCCTGGTCTCTTAAGCACACTCTATGTCATGCAGTGGTGTTTACTGGGCCTGTATTTGGGGTCACACTGGGCTTTGCCATGAATCAGCCCCTTCAGCTGCTGAACACCATACTGAAGATGCAAAATGGTTCCTTCCTTTGGCCTTTGCATGCCACCTGGAGAAATGGTGACTTCTTTCCCTGCACATGAATATTAGGCAGCACATCTTTCAGGTTTGCAGAGCAATGTCCTTAATCTCTAAACACTTGGTACCCAAACATACCTTGGGCCTCCCCAAAATGCAGGTTCCTTTAATTCCCTTATCTATCTACTATGTTCAGGGAGGGACTGCTCTGGCTGATGTTTCTGGACCAACGGTGGCAGCAGCTGTGCTGCTGGAGATTCTTCCCCTTTTTATTATATCCCACTTTCTGTGGCCCTGGTCTACTTGGAATGTCCCCACGTTTTTGTTCATCCTTACAGAGATGCTACCTGATTGCTTTCTGGTTTTCACACCACAGAGCAGCCAGGAACACGACCTGCTTTAATCTGCCATCTTGAAAAACCACAGAAAGCCCCCATTTTAATGACATCTGCCATGACCCAATTTCAAAGTGTTTTAGTCTGCTTTCCCACCACTGAGACGAAAGACATTACTAGAAAATTTTAGGGGAGAATAAGTGTATTTGGTGCTCACCTATTCAGAGAGAAAACCCCACTCAACAAGGACAAAGTATAATCTCCAATGGCACACCCACGGTGATCCACCTCCGCCAGTCACACCCTACCTGCCTGCAATTACAACTCTGTCAATCCATTCAAGTGGATTAATGTCTGATTAGGTTAAGTTCTTATAACTCAATCACTTCTCTTCTGAAAGCTCTGGTATTGTCTCACATAAAGACTTTTGGGGACACCTCAGATTGAAACCATAACACCAAGTAAGCTCACATACTGAGGTCCTGGGGGCTAGAACTGGAACATCTTTTCTTCAAGGGCACACATTTCTCCCCATAACACCCCTTGTGGATGAGCTCATTCACACATATAAACCATCCCATCAGATGTGCCCAATGATGCTGTGTAAATGATGAGCCCACAGAGTCAGAGGGGCCCACTGGGGTTTCAAAGGAGGGAGGAAGGGATTATAAGTGGAACATCTGGGATTTTTAGGGCAGTGAAACTATTCCCAACAATACTGAAATGGTAGGTGCATGACATTTGCCTCTTTAAAAGCTGTGCAACATCAAAAGTGTACAATGTTCTAAATTATGGATTGTGATTGATAGTATGTCAATATTGGTTTATCAATTGCAACAAGTATATCAATTGTGACAAGTAAGATAAAATGTTAATGAATCAAAATAAATTTTAAAAAATATGTTAACAGAGGAAGAAGAGAAGGGTTATGTTGGCACTCTATTTTCTGCCTCATTTCTCTGTGAAGGAAATACTACTTCAAAAATAAATGTATGCATTGAAAGGGGCAAGTCAGTGTCATTTGCCATATGAAGAGATTAAAGAAATTCACTGCTAACACAGCAAGGAGGGAGGGGAAAAATAGGTGTTCGGTGGATTGGACAAAGAGGAATGAGGGGAAGCAGGGCAGATAGGAACAGGAAAGACAGTGGAATAAATGCAATATCTCTTTCCTATATTCATATGTTAATACACCACCATGAAACTCCACATCCTGTACAACCACAAGAATGGAATTCTAATTAGAATAAGTTAGAATTCATGTAGGTATATACTATTTCAAAATATACCCTAGTGTCATGTCTAGCTAAAAAGAATAAATAGAAGAATAAAAAAGAATATCACATGATCGAATAAGTAGACTTAGAAAATCACTTGCTGCAATTCATCATCTGTTCATAATAAAAGTTTCCTGAAATTTAGAAGTAGTAGGTGAGAATTGCACGGCTTCATAAAGAGTGCTGTAAACAACTGAGGCTGATCTCATACTCGATGGTAACAGAATAAATGCTTTCCACCAAGATAAGGAAAAAGCAACAGCCTCTGTTCTCAACAGTTTTGTTCAATAAAGCACTGGAAATTCTAGCCAGCACTAAGTCAAGAACAAGAAACAAAGTCATTTGCATTAGAAGGAAATTACAAAAACCGTCCCAACTTGGAGATGGCATGATTTCTATATAGACTATACCAAATAATCTTTCGCCTAAATCCCATTCAATTAATGTGAGATTAGCAAGACTTTGAGACATACAAATAATTTTTACTTCCACATAATAGCAAAGAAATAACATTATGAAAGAGTACCATTAGCCACCAAATTAAAATATACTTCAGTAAAATCTAGCAACACTTGCAGAAAACGAGTCTGCTAAAAATTCTGACATACTGGTGAAACACCAATGCATATGTAAAGAAGTGGAGAGAATGCCACATTCATCAACTGAGGTTTCAGTAGAATGAAGAGCCACCTCACCCTAACTGATCTGTGGTTTAACACAGTTTAACTCAATAGGGTTTGTTGTGTATTTGTACACGTCTTGGAAAATTTACATACAAAGGCAAAAGAACTACAAGAGATAAAAACAACCTTGAAAAAGTTAAAGTGGGAAGAAGTACGCTTTTTGATTGTTTTTTCCATGGGATTCAGCAAAAGATTAGATATTGATTTGTAGCATTCCATTCTCACATGAGAAAACAGAAAGGTCTGAAAATTCGTACCCTGACTGTCTGTCCCACTTTAGAAGTTATAAAAACAACAATACAGAAAATTCACAGCTTGTTCAAGGAACAGGACAAAACTAAAAATTCAAAAATCAATGAAAAGAATTTAAAGTGATAATGAAGACAATGAATTCCATTTTATACGTCTCTTCATTGTGAGATAATTAGAGATTCACAAAAAAAAAGAGATACAGAGATTTCTCAAATATACATCATCCAGTTTCTCCCAAGGACACTACAGAGGAACAAAAACTTTACCTCTCCCCTCTCAAGATGTCCAACTGGCCTGAGGATTCAATTAACATAAAACAGATGGACATGAGAAAGGTAGGTGAATTTCATCCACTGCCTGAGACTCTCACAGCAGGGTCAAGGGTCCCACAATCAAGGTCGTGTTTGGGGCTGGGATGCAAGCAGGGCACACTACCTGTCTTGGCCATAGAAACACTGGTCCCAGTGCCAGGGACTTGGGAACTTCTAAAAAGAAGGGCTTGGAGAGTCAAGATGATGGACTAGAGGAAGCTTGCCCTCCCAGTTACTCCAGGATTCAGCAAGGTGAATGAAAGGAAATTCAGTGAAATTTAACATTGGGCAGTCAGAGTCCTCGAGAGACTCAGAAATTCGGGTGCAATGAACAAAGGACAAGAGAGAGTCCATCTGAGCCTAGCTGAGGGCAGCAGGGCAGTAGAAAAGCACTGGTTCTCCACAGAGGAAAGGGGTGACACAAATGGAGAGAGAAACACAATAGGCCAATTTGGCACAGAAAATTCTGTGGAACAGAAAAGCAGCCTGAACCTCACTGAGCCAGAGGCTGCATAGCTAACTGGTGTGTGAATAGTGCTCTGGTTTCTCAACTGGCATGTGGAGAGCTAAGGTGGGATTATCTTTAGGAGGCTGTGCTGAAGCTTGCTTTTGTGGGAGCCCAGGAGATGATAGCAAATATCACCATGCTGTCCTTGCAAGTGCCTACCATGTGGCTCAGGGTGTATCTAGGAGGATATTAGTGAAAAAGCAACAGAGAAGATGGTACCTGGGGGATTCAAGTCAGAGACTTGGAGGGCAGAACAACTCACTTTCTCCTTGTTATCTGGTGGCTCTTGTGTCCAGCTAAGAGGGTCAGGAAACTGATCAGGCAGGCGTGATTACACTTGGGTTTGAACCTGGGAAGGCTGCATTCATGGGTAGCAGAGTTTGGGAGGCCTGAGGAGGCTTTGATACCCTAACCTATGTACAGATTCTCAGGAGACTCCTGAGTTCCACACTCCCAGTGGAGATCATCAGGTGACCAGCCATAGGGGTGTGTTCGTCTCCTCTCTCTAGAGCAGACAACACCTAAGAGAGACCCAAAGACCAGATTAGACCTAAGGATCAGCTGCCAGGACACCCCTCCCAGAACCACCCTGGGAGTGTGCTAATCAGGTCCTTCCAGACAAAATGCCAATCTACAATATTTCCCTTTCCATCCTACTTTTTACTAATCAGAAGGGACCCTGAGAGCTATTTCCACCACCTTCAGGTTCAGTCCACTCCAGGTGGCAGCTCAGTTAGCAATGCAGAAAGAGGAAGGTCATAACAACCCCCAGTCCTTGTCCTCTCTAGGTGAGACAGATCCCAGGAAGAAATGGAAAAGACAGCCGGGCATATGCAGTGATCATCCACATGAACAATTTCAACCAGCAAAGGGGAGAGGATGTTTTAATTTTTATGGAATTATTTTTTCCCCCTGCCTCACTCTTCCAGCTAAGGATTGCTTTAGATATTCTGGGTCTCTTATTCTTCCACATGAATTTCATGGTTGCTTGCTCTGTTTCCATGACATACATCATTGGGACTTTAATTGGAATTGCATTGAATTTGCATAGCACTTCTTGTATAATGGCCATTTTGACAATATTAATTCTGCCTATCCAAGAACATGGGAGATCTTTCCATCTTTAAGGTCTTTTTCAATTTCTTTCTTTAGTGTTCTGTAGTTCTCATTGTAGAGGTCTTTCACCTATTTGTTAGTTTGATTCCCAAGTATTTTATTTTATTTTTTGAGCCTATTGTGAATGGGGTAGTTTTCCTAAGTTCTTTTTCAGATGATTCATCACTTATTAATAAAAATGCATTAGATTTATGAGCATTGATTTTATATCCTGCTACCTTACTAAATTATTTTATGAGTTCTAGAAGTTTTCTTGTGGAATTTTTTGAATCCTCTAAATATAGAATCATGCCATCAGCAAATAGTGACAGCTTGAGTTCTTCTTTTCCTATTCATATCCCTTTAATTTCTTTGGTCTGTCTAATTGCTCTAGCTAGAGTTTCAAGAATGATGTTGAATAGAAGTAGTGAAAGAGGGAATCTCTATCTTGTTCCAGTTTTTAGGGGGAATGCTTTCAATTTTTCTCCATTTAGAATGATGTTGGCTGTGGGCTTAGAATAGGAAGCCGATACAATATTGAGGTATGTTCCTACTATCCCTATTAAAGATTGCTAAAGCAATCTTTAGCAGGAAGTGTGAAGCAGGGGATATCACAATACTAGACTTTCAACTATACTACAGAGAAATAGTAACAAAAATGGCATGATATTTGCACCAAAATAGACAGATAGATCAATGGTACAGAATAGAGGACACCAAGACAAATCCACATAAATACAGTCACCTCATACGAGACAAAGGTGCCAAAATCATACAGTGGAGAAAAGATAGCCTCTTCAACAAATGGCGTTGGAAAAACTGGAAGTCCATATGCAGCAAAATGAAACTAAATTCCTATCTGTGTCCATCCTGCACAAAACTCAACTCAAAATGGATCAAAGACCTAGGAATTAGGCCAGAGACTCTGCACCTATAAAAAGAAAAAGTAGGCCCAAATCTTCATCATGTTGGCCTAGGATAAGACTTCCTTAACATGACTCCCAAAGCACAAGGAATAAAAGTGGGAATCAATAATTGGGATAGATTGAAACTAAAAAACTTTTTCTCCACACAGGAAACAATCAACCTGAAGAGAGAGTCCACAGAGTGGGAGATAATCTTTGCCACACTTCAGATAGAGCAGTAATCTCCAGAATCTATAAAGAACTTGAAAAACTTTACCCCAAGAATACAAATAATCCAATCAATAAATGGGGCAAGGAAATAAGCAGATCCTTCAGAGAAGATGATCTACAAGTAATCAACAGATATATGAAAAATGTTCAACATCTCTAGTAATAAGAGCAATGTAAATCAAAACTACCCTAATATTTCATCTCACCCCAATTAGAATGTCTATTATCAAGAATGCAAGCAACAATGTGTTGGTAAGAATGTGGGGAAAAAGGTACACTCATGCATTGCTGTTGGGTTTGCAAATTGGTGCAACCACTTTGAAAAGCAGTGTGGAGATTCCTTAGAAAACGTGGAATGAAACCCCCATTTGACCCAGCTATCCCACTCCTTGGCCTGTATCAGAAGGACTTAAACTCATCATACTACATTAAAGCAGTCACATCAATGTTTATAGCAGCTCAATTCACAATAGCTAGATTGTGGAACCAACCTAGATGCCCTTCGATAGATGAATGGATAAATAAACTGTGGTATATATACACAATGGAATATTATTCAGCCATAAAGAAGAATAAAATTATGGCATTTGCAGGTAAATGGATGAGTTGGAGAATATCATGCTAAGTGAGATAAGATAATCCCAAAAAACTGAAGGCCGAATGATTTCTCTAAGTGGATGATGATACATAATGAGGGGTGGCAGGGAGGCAAGAATGGAGGAAGGATGGATTTTATAGAGGAAAATGAGGGATGGGGAGGGGTGGGGGAAAGAAAGATAATAGAATGAGAAAAACATCATTACCCTATATACATGTATGATTACACAAATAGTGCAACTCAGTGTACAACTGGAGAAACAATAGTTGTACTCCATTTGTGTACAATGAATGAAAAATTTTTAAAAACTAGGAAAAAAGACAGTTTATACATGTGTTTTGAACACAAAATAGTGTTTTGAACACAAAATAGTGTTCAAAACTGCTGTTCATGACATTAATAGCAATGTAAAATTGAGAAAATATTTTTGTGTAATTGTTAAGTGAAGGGTACGTTTTCTAGTGAGAAATGTATCACTAGACAAAACGATGCTTAGTTAACAACTTTCCCCAGATGCATAATGTTGAAACTTACACTGTAACCTTCCTTTTTATACATGATTATTTTCTAATGTGACCTTTAATGTACTATATTTTGTATTATGTGCTTAAAAAGTAACTGCTTCTGTGCTGGGCAATTTAATCCTCAGCAAAGCAAGTAAAGGGAGAAACAAAAAAAAAAATGAAGAAAGTAACTAAGTAATTGCACCTTCCACTGTATTTGTATGTCCCTTTATGGCAGTGTTAGATGTGGTGAGATGAATTCTGATGATATGGTCCTGGAGAGATGAGTTGAAATTTGATATTATGTCACTTTGATTAAGTGTGGAACTATTTTCTAAATTAAATGTAAAATTTATCAGTAAATCACATACAGGAAAATAAAAAACCCATTTCTCTCTGAAACACTCAAAAATAGAATTTCTTGCCATTAGAATATTCCTGATATAAAAAGATGAAGATTTTGTACATTTTAACACCCTCAGCAGAGTCGGAGACACCACTCCATTATCAAATGTTACATATTATATATAAATATATGATATATATTATATATTACATATGGAGAGAGAGAAAGAAAGAGAATGGGAAGTATTTAAATTTTAGGATGAAGGAAGATGTTATGTAAATATAAAATATTGAAACTGAAATGCCCTCAAATAAAAAGTTATTTTGTTTTTATTACTTTATCCCAAAATTCCAGTAAGTGCTATCAAATAGTTGAAAATTAGGCATTGGTTAATATATTACATATTTACATAACAAATATTTTCCTGATATTTTTGCCTATAGTATTACCTATTTTCCTATTAATGTATTGCATATAGATACAAATTCGAATTATATGAAAGGTGCTTTACAATTTACACTTTTTCTAGTGCTCAACAGAAATATTAAAATAAAAATGTACAAACATGAGATACAAATTTTCTCAATGCTAATAAAGATAAAATTTCATAGAAAATAAACTTCTGAAAGCTAACAAAGAAAAATTCATAGAAAAGACTTGTCTATGACTTGCATTTTGATTTTTTAACACCCTCAAAATTTATAATTTATATTATTTTACTAATTAAAATGCAAATAAGAATTGTACAAAGAGGAATTATAGTATTTTTAACATACTTGCTTTTTGCCCAGTAACATATAGGTAGGATTGATTCATACTGAAATTACATAGATTTTCATTGCTGTATTTGTTTCCCTCAAATTGGTTTTTCTGAGTCCTTATTATACTCTAAAAAATTATTGAGAAACCCAAAGAAATTTTATAGACTATCAATTTCATTCTATTAAATTTGAAAAAGAAAAAAATGAAAGTAAATTTATTGTTTCATTTGTAAAGACCCAGAATAAGTCCATTACATGTTGAAATAAATGCTATTTTAATAAGAAATAACTACATGTCCAAAAGTGTGAAGAATAGATTGAACTTTATTTTTGCAAATCTAATGTCTGGCTTAGTAGAAAGCAGATTCTCATATCTATTTTGTTCAAGATTTTGTTTTACAATAAACAAAACATTCAAAACCTCAAAAAAAGAGTACCTTTTCATTTTTCTATTCTTAGGACACCCATATGTGAAAGGGCAACAATAACAACAATGATAATGTGAATAACAGAAATAGTCAAATGAATTTAGCCAGCTTCCTTAAGATTCTGCGTGGGAACCTAGTGGAGTTCTTGCTAAGTTAAAACACTTGGACACTTGTGACTTTCAGCCATTATTCATGATCTTCCTTACTACTGATCAACACCTTCCTTACTACTGACTCTTCTCCCAGAAAACTGTAACTCAGAGTTAGTCTTCTCCAGTTCTGTACAAAGTTCCACTGATATGTATCTCTTTACCCCTTTCCCAGCCACACCTGACTACTGCAGGACCTCAATTCAGTTAAGCCAACCTGCCCTCACCTTGAGGCTCCCATGAAAAGACTAGACTTCAAGAGATAGAACAGGGCCAAAGCCAAGGAGGTACACACCTCGGCTCCAGTTGCTGACTGCAGGATCCTGCTGGTCTTTCCATACACTCCTCTTCCCAGGGACTTCACATCCACAGTTCTGAAGCCTTCTAACAATAACATCCTCCACTGCATCACACTGGATTCTCCCCTCCTGAGTCCCTTAAGATATGTCAATGAAAGACCCTGAATCCAATCTGACATCATTTAAAATCTCAATAGAACCCAGAACTCATTTCTATCGTAGACCACAAAATCCACACTGGTGAGGTCTCTTCTCAATCTTCTACCACAAATGCAAAGCATGGGTAATCAGACATGCAATAATGTCCTCAGTTCTGCACTTCATCCCCTTCCTCCATATATCAACAGTCTTGAGACACCTCTCATTCCAGTGCCGTGAATTCAACCTGGAGCCCCATTACCCGTTAGTCTCCTTCTTAGTCACAATTTTATAACATAGCCTGCCATGACCTGTGCAGCATCAACAAAGGATTTTCAAGTCGGGCTGAACAGAGATGGAGAAAAACACAGACACAAAGAAAATACAGAGACATTACCAAGTAAAATGGGGTCAGGTGAAACACTGCACTCTGATGGAGGAACAGTGACCCAGAACAAGTTTGTTCTGCAAGTTTGTTCTGTAGGGGTCTCATATTCAAGAAGTTAAACTACGGGGGCACTGGAAATTGTCAAGGCTTTTGAGCTATCAAGAGGCTTCTCAGTGCACTAAAAAGTTAAAGAGCTAGAAACATTTTTTCAACTGTGCTACTGCTGCCGGTCTAGGGACATTCTGCCTCAGCCAGGAATCTCATTGCTGTGGGACTTCTTCTTCATTTTTAAAAAATTATTTGTTCTATTTACACATGACAGCAGAATGCATTTTGATTCACTGTACAGCAATGGGATACAACTTTTCATTACTCTGGTTGTATATGATGTAGAGTCACGGCATTCATGTAATCATACATCTCACTCCAACTAGAATGTCCAGTGACTTCTGATAATTGTTAACATCCAAGGACTTCTGAGACCTGTTAGCGTCAGAGCCAAGAGTCAAGGCTGATTACATCCTCACCATTGGCAAGGAATGTTTCCCAGGCTTGACTTTTGCCATCACCCCAGGATCTGCAAATGACTGGGGGTTTATCCACTCTCCAAACTAAAAAGGTTCATGGTGGAGGGAGTGGTATAGATAATTCCTGTATAAACAGCTGCGTAAACAGAAGCAAAGATCAGAGTTTTATCCCAGAGTCAGTAAATAAAAACCACCCAGCCATCACCACCTACCTGTAACTCTCCCACCATGCTGGACTCTGAGCTGCTTCTGGTGGCTTTGCTGGCCTGCCTGAGCGCAATGGTGTTGAAGTCTGTCTGGAAGCAGAGGAGTCTCCAGGGGAAGCTGCCTCCAGGTCCCACTCCACTGCCCTTCATTGGAAACTTACTGCAGCTGGACAAGAATGAGATGTACAACAGCTTCATGAAGGTGACACCAGGCAGGGAGGTGGGTGGAATTGGGTAGGCATGGGCGCTGCCAAGTTTCATGGTGGTTTTGTGGCAGCGGGTTGACCATAATGAGTCAGATTCTTAGGACACAGGAATTTTACAGGTTCAGCAGTCAGTTCCTAGCCAGAAAATTCCAGTTCTTGAGATTTTAACCCCTTGACTGTCAGAGCCTTGGAGAATTGCAACCCAGACCCTGACATGAGGGAACTGGACCAATACAGAGAATGAACCCTCTAACCACTCCCACCCTCCCTCAACAGATAAGCAGGCACTATGGCCCCGTGTTCACCATTCACTTGGGGACTCGCCGGGTTGTGGTGTTGTGTGGATATGATGCAGTGAAGGAGGGGCTGCTGGATCAGGCTGAGGAGTTCAGTGGGAGAGGCCAGCAGGCCACCTTTGACTGCCTCTTCAAAGGCTACGGTGAGGGGAACATAGTGTGGGGGAATGTGGGTAGGCACATATGGTACCCTTTGTTTCCCTAGCTTTCCCCTTTAATTCACCTGCCCCTCAAGGTTGTGGAGTTGTTATCTGCTCTTCTCTCCATGTCCCTATTCATTGTTGACTCTTTCTGTGTTCAATGTGGAATCTCTTAAGCTTTCTGTGTGCAAGTTTCTCCCTCTCTCTGTCTTCCTGTCCCCTCTCAGGAGATGTCTCTTCTGCTCTTGGACTAACCCATTTCCCAGAAGCTCTCAGCATTTACCTACTGACATCCTGCCCCTCTAAAATTATATAATGTTTTCATCTTTTGGTCATCCTCACCTTCTGTGACTCCCCGTGACTCTTTTTCCCTTTTCCTCCCTTCCTCTGTCAGAATCTCACACACTGTCTGCTTCCTCTATCCCCTTGTGCCACTGTCTCTTCTTCAAGACACTCAGTGTCTCTCTCTCCTGATTTTTCCATCTTCTCAGGCTGTTTATAATATTGTCAGGGAGGAGCACAGACCCAAGAAAAGAGATTAGGGATCCCTGCAGATGGAAAAAGATGCAAGACATAGTTGGGATTAGTCCATGTGCTTTATTCAGAGGCAGCAGCAAACGTTCACCAGCCCCCAGCCACTTCAATTTTGCCTCTAGCCAGGGCCGAGTCAGTGCTCCAAGCCATTTCCATTGGCTTATTTTACATGCAAGCCAGACAAAGAAGGCATAATGTCAACAGGTTACATTAGTGGTCACATGCTCACAAGCAAATGTTTATGACCTTAGTAGATATGCTGAATCAGTGTTTATGTCCTTGAATGCATACTGAAAACCAACCCAACAGAAACCTGAGGGAGGGAGCCTAACTGGGGCCATTTGGTGCCTGTCCTACAATACTTCACTGTTTTTGTGTCCTATTCCAGATCTTACAATCTCCCTTCACTTCATTTAATCCTCTCCCCATTCCTTTATTCTTTTCTTCTCCACCTTGGTGTGTCTCTATATCTCATTCTCTCCACCTATATGTTTTGCCCATCTCTGCCTTCTTCTGATTCTCTCCTCTTTTTGGGTGTGTCCAATGGGGACTCTGAGTTTGTAATTATGAGGCTCCCTCACTGTCACTCTGGATCCAAATTTGTCCCACTGCTTTCATCTCAGGAGCCCCCTCAGAGGTGGGTTATGGATCACAGGAGCCTCTTGGTGACCTCTGCCCTCCTATGTGGTCACTTTCCCAGGTGTAGCCTTCAGCAATGGGGAGCGCAACAAGCAACTCAAGCGCTTCTGCCAAAATGTGCTGCGGGAATTTGGTGTGGGGAAGCGGGGCATTGAGGAGCGCATTCAGCTGGAGGCAGACTTCCTCATCGAGGCCCTTCGGAGCACACATGGTGAGCAGGGAGCCATAGAATGCTTAGTAAGCAGAAGGAAAACACTCCATGCTAATAACCTGGGTGGTCGCCTGGGATTGTGACACAATTGGGGAAAGGCACCTGTGCTCCCAGCTCTTGGGTCTGACACTAGGAGTTAATGCATCACTGCACTGCCCTCCTTGAATTCTCAGGTTGCCATCACACCATCCACCTGACTCTCTCTCTCTCCCAATTCTCTTCCCTTCTTTCCCCTGCTCCTCCTGACAGGGGCCTTCATTGATCCCAGCTTGTACATGTGCAAAATATCCTTCAACGTCATTTGTTCCATTGTCTTTGGAGATCGCTTCGACTATGATGACAAAGAGTGTGTGTCAGTGCTACAGATACTTGAGGAGATCTTGTATTTTTCAACTTCTCCCACAGGGCAGGTAAATTATTACAGTTTTTCCCCTATCAGGCCACCGCCACACTGCACAAGTACACCCCCACTAGGCAACAGGTTTCACAGTCTCCTGGACTCCTCCAGGCAGCTTCCCTCCGAGCCAGGCCACACTCCTGGACAACACAGTGGCACAAGAGCTCCGAAATCATGTCTAATACCATTCCCCAAGGTCACCTGGATATCTCAACAGATACCCCCACAACACCATCAATAGGGAAGATAAATGCCTCCATTCAGTTCTCACCTGGGCAGGAGTTCCCATTCCAAGGTGCCTCAATATCTGTCAAAAGCTCTTTATTTGTCCCTTCTAAATGTCTTCAACCTGTAGAAGTGACCACTCCTTAGCCTTGCAAATACTGGAACACACAGGGCTGTAAAACTCAGGACACCAAAATCATTTGACCTCTGCATACCTGTCCCAGACTATCCAACTGGATTATCTACAGCACTATCCCCCCCTGACCAATGTAAGTATATGAACAACTAGAATGGTGCCCTAACCAAGATCCTTCATGCAAATATCTAGATGTCCTATTCCAAAAAACCCAGTAAGGTTCCTCCAATCCAGGCCCCTCACCCAAATGACAGAGATGCACCCTGTGCTGCCCACTTGACACCTAAATACCTGAAACTAAATTCACACCCCACGTTGACACTCAAAAGGCAGCACCACATTAATGATGAATAGCTATCAGGAAACCACCATGTGAAATCCAATACATATCTAGACAACTGACTACGACAGAATCCACCTAAATACCCCACCTCCTCAGTGTTGGAACTCCCATGACAGACCCCATTGAATACCTCAAAGCCTGGACTTTACACATTCCAACTTCACTTGAACACACGAATGCTACATGTATGAGTGATCCATCTTCACCTGCATGTATGAAACCCGCATCGTGCCCCATGCATCTCACCTCATTCTTAGACAACAGCCCTCACAATTCATCAATGTGAAAACTTAGATGTACATTGCCATCCATCCCCATGTAAACACCCCAGTCACTAGACCGGTGCCCCAGATCCAGTACCGTCCTGGCCTTGAAACAGATACCACTCACACTGGGCACTGTCCTCTGACAACTACCTGTCTTATGCACCCTCTCTCCACAATCCTCAGCTCTTTGAAATGTTCCATTCAGTGATGAAGTACCTGCCAGGACCACAGCAACAGGTCTTTAAGGACATGCAGAGGCTGACGCTTTACACAGCCAAGAAGGTGGAGCAGAACCAACGCACCCTGGATCCCAGTTCCCCGCGGGACTTCATTGACCACTTTCTCATCCGCATGCAAGAGGTGCAGCCAGCCGCCAGGGTGGGGAGGTCCAAAGCCAGTGCAGGGGAATCAGGATGGGGAGGAGGGAGAACAGAAGTCCATTCAAACTGCGCTCATCATAATAATCCTCACAATCCAAACCACGGTCAGACATCACTGTTCCAGGATTTACCCCCTTACTCCAGGCAGGATGTGGGACCTGCCAACCATACCATCACCACCTGCATGACACTGTGTGTGCAGGGAATATTGAAAGGGCTTGAAGGTGTTCACCTATATGCACCCTCAAGACCTCTGAATGAGGTTCTTTTATGACCCCAATTTTATAAATGAGGAAAGTACAGTCAGAGAGCATAAGTGACTTAGCTGAGGCTGCACAGCAAGCAGCAGTGGACCCTAGCTCAACCCCCTCACCATCCGTGACCCTAAGGTCAGTGTTTTAGATACTCTGTCTCCTACCTTTGGCTACCCAGTCATCAGACACATTGGCATGGATGAGACCTGGATTTACTGTGTCACACTGGAGGGCTCCCACTCCCATTCGGATGTCAAACTCCTCTCTGTACATAATGCAATGTGATTTTATGGATTCAGAAGTTAAAAAGAAAATTAAGGGAGAGTATTTCTTTGGAGGAAGCTTCCAGAGTACTACAGAAAGGGGATATTGTCACTTATAATTCTTAGTGGGAGTCTCAAAACGTGGCTCTCTCTCTCTGACTCACTCCATCTTCACATCTCTGCCTGTCTTTCTCCCAATCTCTCTCTATTCCTCCTTCTACATATCCTACCATTGGAAATGTGTCAGATCAGCTGACTATTAAAGGACAGACACTCAGCCGGCAAGGAAAGTGAGACGAGTATCTTGGGCAGAGCCATCAGCCTGTGCCAAGGCTTGAAACATGCAGACAGCCTGGCAGATGGAGGGTTCCTCTCCCCACCATAGGTCGGAACCTAGGAGAGATAGTTCCAAGGAAAATACCCAGGCCATTCCCAGGGGCGGGAGTGGTAAGAGGGCTCAGCCTGAAAACCAGAACCCTTGCAGGAGAAGAATAACCCTGACACAGAGTTCAACACGGAGAACCTGGTGCTGACTACACTGGACCTCTTCTTTAGTGGTTCAGAGACCGTCGGTCTGACCTTGTGCTGTGCATTACTGCTGATCCTAAAGCACCCAGATGTGGAAGGTAAGACTGGTTGGGACATGGAAGTGGTGACTGATAGACCCTATCAGTGTTGAGTTCCTTGGAGCTCAACACAATGACTGTCATGTCCTTGGACCCTCAGACATACCCTAGTATGCAAGGACAGGGAATATTAAGATGTCAGACATGGGCGAAGTCCAAAATTCTAAATATTTCCTTAGAAATTGGCACACCACTTCTCTACTGAGCCCAATGAATGACAAATTCCCACATCCTGGGTTATCAACTAAGATTCCTCCAATGTATGACTTCTGTGGCTCTAACTTGAAGAGGTTAAGAAGTCACTGGCCAAAAATGTGTATCACTGATTTTCATTTTGAATGATGTATGTGTTTGTGATACATGGATGCTTGTCATGCATCCAGGTTCACAGCGTGGAGATGAACTATCATCCATCCTCTGAGTTCCCTGGATACTTAAATACATTTTGCCTTAACCTCCAGCCAAGGTCCATGAGGAGATTGACCGGGTGATTGGCAGGAACCGGCAGCCCAAGTTTGAGGACCGAGCCAAGATGCCCTACACACAGGCAGTGATCCATGAAATACAAAGATACACAAATATAGGCCCCATGGCCATGGCTCACAGGGTCACCAAGGACACCAGATTTCGGGACTTCTTCATACCTAAGGTGCTGCCCTGCCCCATGCAGCAGGACTCCAACTCACCTCCTGGGACCCCAGCACTCCCTCTCTATTAGAGACTTTCCAGGTGTCAAATTTACTCAATCAAGAATTCCTCAACCACCATGTCCCTTCAGTGTTCCCACCTACAGTTTCCTGATTCTCTCATCTCCACTACACTTAATGCTTTGGGAAATTCACCCCAGACCCCAAATCTTCTCTCTCAGAGAATGAACTTCCAAGTCCTCCGAACTTCCTTCCTTGAGTGATAAGAGCAGGATATGCCCCAACCTCCTGCCTCAGGACATACACCCCAACTTCTCTGAACTTCTTGTCAGAGTGACAGTAGTCTCATGTCCTACAAAGCCCTCCCAGAGAAGACATCAAATAACTCACTTCCCATTTCCCTTCACCTCCACCACAAAGTTCTCTCCATCCCCAACTAACATGTCAGTACATATTCTGCACTCCCATCTTGTCAAATCCCCCTTCCTCTTCCCTGCTAGGGCACTGACGTGATCTATATGCTGGGCTCCCTGCTGAATGACCCCAGGTTCTTCTCCACACCTGAGGATTTCAACCCCCAGCACTTCCTGGATGACAAGGGGCAGCTGAAGAAGGTTGATGCTCATGTGCCCTTTTCCATGGGTAAGAGACCAGGGTGACTCACAGCAAACTGGACCTCCCTCATCCCAGATCTCCTTCCTCCATGCAGTCTAGTGTCTTTCTTCATCTGGGAAGTTCCTCTTGCCCCTTGAGCCAACTACTTGCAACCCCCATTTTTCTCAAGCATCAAGATTCTGTAGCCAGGCCACAGGGAAATGAAAATCCCCTTTCCAACATGAGATAAATCAGTTGCTTCCAAGGAAATACACACACACACACACACACACACACACACACACAGAGATCTTTAGACCCTTTGAAAGGAGAAGACAGCACAGGCCATATATGAAAATGTATTTGGGGGATTATGCATTGCCCCAAAACATCCCGTTGCTATAGCCCTCCATGGAACACCCCATCTCATGTACCAGGGAAACTGAGGCTCAGAGAGGGATAGAGTCTTCCCTTATTCTCTCAGGTCACTGTATTGCAGCCCCTACTCCCTGGGAGAACACACCAGGGATCTGGTATTGGGACAAGTCTGCCATGTGAGTTGGCTTCACCTCTTCCCTTCCCTCCTCTCTTCCTTAGGAAAGCGGAGCTGCTTGGGAGAAGGACTGGCTAGAATGGAGCTCTTTCTCTTCCTCACCACACTCATGCAGAACTTCCACTTCAAGTGTTCCCTGGAGCCTCAGGACATAAAGTTGTCCTCAAAACACCAGGGTTTTGTCAGGATCCCACCAAACTTCACTATGAGCTTCCTGCCACGCTGAACCAGGGCTGTGTCAAGGCAGGGCGAGGAGGCCCAGTGAGAGGTTGGGAGGAGCCAGGGGTGGGTCCAGTTGCAGGTGAATGGGAGAAGAAAGAGTACAGACTACTCATCTAGCTTGAGACAGATCCTTAAGTGCTGGAGTGAGGGCAAGAGAAAACCTCACACTGCTGTGACCAATGAATAATAACAGCCATTATACATTGACCACCTATTGTGTTTCAGCTTGTGCTAAATGAATCCTGATCTATTTGGTTAATGCTCAGAAACCCATGCAGAGGGGAGTGCTGTTCATGCCCATTTTACACACGACCCAGCTAAGGCTTACAAAGCTTAAGCTGCTATCTGAGGTCACACAAAAGAAGTCTCACAACATACCTGAACACAGGTCTGTGCCCACAATCATTTGAGTGACCACTAAAAAGTCACCCCATCCAAAACAAAACCTCAGTAAGGACATAGTATCTTATCACTGGCAGGAAGTTCATCTGGCTTCAACACACACTAACCCACAGTCTCACCTACTTGTGCACCTTTGAACACCAAGGCCTCAGAGTTTGTGCCACCCTTGTGGTAAGGTCACTTAGTCTTATCAGAGTCAACCTGGGGCTCTGGAATCAGGCCTTTTCATGGTGTGTGTATGTGTGTGTATGTGTGAGAGAGAGAGAAACAATTTCAGACAAGACCAGGAAAACACAGCAATGAATGCGTGTGCATTCACCTAGAGATGTGTATGCAAATGGAGGTCTTCATGTTCTCCTCAGGAGATGCATGAATACATATTCTGACATAGATTTATGAAAGTGAGGCTCCCTCCGATGGATCTGGAATTGGCTATAGCAGCCAGAAAAGTGTATCAGAATCACCAGCAGAATTCAAGAGAGTTAGGGAAACTCCCCTTAGACTTGGATGCCTTGAGCAGTGCATTGATTGATCTTCTGTACACATCAACCCAGGATTTCTGTATCCTAAAGGAAAGTCTGCACACACACATGTGCGTGCACACACATGAACCAATCTTACATATGAATAGAACACTCACTCTGTTATAAGGACCGTGACTGGGGTCAAGGCAACAGACCAGCATCTGAGTCAGCTAACAAGTCAGCATCTGAGGAAGCCCACATCCATGCAAATGCAAGTTATTTATTTATTTATTTTTTTGGTACTGGGGATTGAACCCAGGGGCACTCCACCACTGAGCCACATCCCCAGCCCTATTTTGTATTTTTATTTAGAGACAGGGTCTCACTGAGTTGCTTAGGGCCTCACTAAATTGCTGAGGCTGGCTTTGAACTTGTGATTCTCTTGCCGCAGCCTCCCAAGTGCTGGGATTACAGGTGTGCACCACCATGCCCGGCAAATGCAAATATTTTTAAGAATCCTCTAAATACCTCCATTTGGGCAATCTTAGAATTGTGCTATAACAAAACTGTCACATCCTACAAACTTCTGAGTCTAAAATTCAGGACCTTGCAATGTCAGATACCGAGAACATTAGAGTCAGAATCTTTGGATCACTTATGCTTGGAACTCTGGTGCTCACAATTTTCTGATTGGGAGTGACCCTGCTCCTCCCCCAAGCACCTCTGGGGTAGCAAACTTCAGTCCTCCGAGTTGATCATTTTGAGAAAAAGTGAGGAGAGAAAGGAGGCACTGGAACTAGCCAAGTCCTACTGATGAGACACACTCACTGGGTAATGTCCTATGACTGGCCAGAATTCTTTGCCCTTTACGGAGGCAGAGGACAGGAAGAGAAGTGTCTTTTCCCATAATCCTCAAGCTTTCATGTGGACAAAGAAAGCAGGAGTCATCAGGACATCAGTGGGGTACTGAGAAAGGTCCCATTCTAGCCACCTCCCACTTCACAGCATGCACACAGGACACTGCCACGTTGGAGTTCTGGAGGGGAACACCTCCAGGTGTTCTGGGGTTGAGATTGGAAAAGGAGCCCTGAATTCTGGTCCAAATTTCCTGCCACCCTTTTGGGTCTTCTTGAGCCTTTCTCTGGCCTCACTTCTCATTTACATTCTTCCTTCCAGGATTGAAGGGAAGGATGAAATGGTCTGTGCTGAAGAGCTCGAAAATCTCAGTAGCTGCAGGAATGTGAGAGTGATATGGAGGGATATTTCCCAGTAGCTTATTTTTCACCACTTCTTCCCCAAAACAAGAGACCCTCACCTACAATGACATTTGTGTGTGCATACACACCCCCACACACATACCAATATACACATATTTGCTCTTTTCAGAGTAACACCACCAGAGTGGGTCGAGTGTCTTCCATGTGCCAGGTTCTGTGTTAAGGCCTGCCTCCTAGTTTTGTAGGGCTGACAAGAAAAAAGTACCACAAAGTGTGTGATTTACACAACACAACTGCATGGTATCACTGTTCTGAAAGTTAGGAGTTCAAAATCAGGGTGTCTGTGGGGCCTCAACCTGGGAAATGTGTCAGGTGAA
The DNA here is from genome assembly GCA_020662805.1 of Glaucomys volans. Taxonomy (NCBI): domain Eukaryota; kingdom Metazoa; phylum Chordata; class Mammalia; order Rodentia; family Sciuridae; genus Glaucomys; species Glaucomys volans. The sequence continues at coordinate 114,836 of JAJEJO010049610.1, forward strand.
TTTCTGTCTTCCCCCTGGATTCCAGTGACTTTCTGGAAATCTTTGACTTTCCTGGGCTTGCAAGTGCATGATCCCAATCTCTGCTGCCATCACATGACAATCTGCCTGTCCTGTGTCTGTCTTCTCTTCATGGTTCCCTCCATGGGCACCTTGTCATTAGGACGGCAGTTATACTGGATTAGAAGTCCACCGTACTTGTTATGGTTTGGATGTGAAGTGTCTCCAAAGGATCACAGTGAGACAAGGCAAGAAGGTTCAGAGAAAAATGATTGGGTTAGAGAGCCTTAACCTACCCAGTGAATTAATCACCTGATGGGATTGAGTGGTAACTGAAGGGAGGTGGGATGTGGCTGGAAGAGGTGGGGCACTGGGCGGCGTGACTTTGTGATATATATTTGCATCTGGAGAGTGGAGATCTCTCTGTTTCTTGATCATCATGTGAGCTGCTTCCTGTGATGGGCTGACAGATTTGGTTTATGGAAATGTTACAGGCCAGGCTATATGGGCAACGACTAAACAGACTCCATTTACTCTGAGATTCCATGTTATGTAGGAAATAATACTTCTCTCACGGGAATGCCCCACTTCTGTACCCATGAACAGTTGCTTAGCTTATCCCATAAGAACACCCGCCTCTGTACCCATCATCAACTACTTAGCATGACATGTTTAGCAATACAAAATGACAAAATGACAGTTATATGATGAAAAATTGTTCTCTTTTTTATTCCTATTTGTCCTAAACAATGCCCCATGTGAACAGTGATGTCAACAATGATTGTTTGAATGTTAGCTAGCATTCTTTAGTTTGCACCTAGGTAGGGTAGTTTTGACCCACTTGCCCCTCTGCTGATGACTTCAGATCTTCTGATGTTAGTTTGTAATTTTGAATCATAGCAACAGACACTTATGATTGATGTACTGACTTATGGTATAAGAACACCAGCAACCCTATGGTTGGGGCTGTTCTCCCAATAGCCATTTTTGGGGCATTGTGTGAGACAGTAGGACAGCTGGATTAATAAAGATTCTCAAATTTGGACTTCTCAGTGGTGATTGGTCTGTTCTTCAATTTCGCCCCATAACACTTTCCTCTGCCACACTCTTCTGCCATGATGTTCAGCCTCACCTCGAGCCCTGAGCAATGGAGCTGGATGTTGATGAACTGAGGTCTTGAAATCATGAGGCCCAAACTTTTCCTCCTTTCCAATTGTGTTGGTTGGGTACCTTAGTCACGGTGTGGAAAAAGCTGACTGAAACACTATTTCAGAATTATCTCATTTTAAATATATTGGCAATGATCCTATTTTTAAATAAGGTCGCATATTGAGGTAGTAGGGGCTAGAAATGGAACATATGTTTTGGGGTTTTTCCTTTTTGAACCAGAAATTTTAGGCCAATAAAATTTTGTGATAGCAAGATCATAGTACAATCATGTAAACTGCCAATATATAAAAGCCTTTCTTACATGCTATCAACACTTCAGTTGGTAAACATATTCATAGGAATCTTATTTAGAATTAATTTACCTAAATGATTTTTCCACTTTTTTATTGGTGCATTATAGTTGTATATTTGAATGGGATCTACTGCTACATATTCATACATGCACAAAATATAACAATATAATGTGGCCAATGTCACTCCCCAGTCTTTTCCCACTTCCTCTCTACCTCCCACCCCTTGTTCCTTTTCCTCTACTGATTTCCCTTTGATTTGTAGGAGGTCCACCCCACCTTTGTTCTCCCTTTTCCTCCATAGCATCTGCATAGGAGAGAAAACATACAACCCTTGACCTTCTGATTTTGACTTATTTAACTTAAATTGATTGTCTCTAGTTCCATCTATTTTCTTGCAAATGCCATAATTCCATTCTTCTTTATGGCTGAATAAAACCCCTCTGTGTATGCACACCACATTATCTTTATCCATTCACCTGTTGATGGCTGCAGAGGCTGGCTCCATAGTTTGGCTATTGTGAATCCTGCTGCTATAAATATGGTGATGCAGGTATCACTATAGTAAGATGACTTTATTTCTTTGGGTAGATACTGAGAAATGGCAAAGCTGGGTCATATGGTGGTTCCATGCCTACTCTTTTGAGGTGCCTCTGTACTGATTTCCACAGCAGTTGTACTAATTTACAGTCCCACCATCAGGGAAAAATTGTTCCTTTTTCTCCACGTCTTCTCCAACATTTATTGTTATTTGTATTCTTGATGACTGCCATTCTGACTGGGATGAGATGAAATCTCAGTGTCGTTTTGATGGGCATTTCCCTAATAGCTAATGATGGTGAACATGTTTTCATGTTTTTGTTGGCCATTTGTGTTTCCTCTTTTGAGAAGTGTCTGTAGAGTTCATTGGCCCATCTATTAATTGGGATATTTGAGATATTTTTTGTGTTTGAATTCTTTACATATTCTAGATATTAATCCTCTATCAGAAGAGTAGTTGTCAATGATTTTCTCCCATTCTGAAGGTTCTCTCTTCACGTTCCTAATTGTTTCCTTTGCTGTGAAGAAGCTTTTAATTTGATGCCATTCCATTTATTAATTCTTGGCATTATTTCCTGAGTTTTAGAGATCCCATTGAGGAAGTTGTTGCCTGTGCATATTTCTTGGAGGGTTAACCCAAGATTTTCTTTTCGGGATTTCACAGTTTCTGGTCGAAGGACAAGGTCTTTGATATATTTTGAGCAAATTTTTGTGCAGGAGGATATGTATTCATAATCAGTTGTCCCAGCAACATTTGTTAAAAATGACATTCTTCACAGAACTAGAAAAAGCAATCATGGAATTCATTTGGAATAATAAAGAGACCCCAAATACCAAAGAAATCCTTAGCAAGAAGAGTGAAGCAGGAGGCATCACAATACCAGAACTTAAACTACAATAGAGAGTCATGGAAACAAAGATGGCATGCTACTGGCACCAAAACAGACATGTAGATCAGTGGTACAGAATACTAGACACAGATACAAACCCACATAAATACAGTTATCTCATACTAGACAAAATCCTAAAAACATTCACTGGAGACAAGACAACCTATGCAACAAATAGTGCTGGGAAAACTGGAAGTCCAAATGTAAGACAATGAAATTAAAGATCCATCTCTCACCCTGTACAAAACTCAACTTAAAGTGTATCAAGGACACAAGCACTAGACAGAGACCCTACACCTGACAGATGTAAAAGTAGGCCCAAATTTTCCCCATGTCAGCTGAGAATCTGAATTCCTTAACAAGACTCCTAAAGTGCAAGAAATAAAATCAAGAATCAATAAATGGGATAGAATAAATCTAAAAAACTTCTCAACAAAGGAAACTATCAATAATGTGATGAGAGAACCTACAGAATGGGAGAAGATCTCTACCACATGCAACTCAGATAAAGCACTAATGTCCAGGATATGTAAAGAATTTTAAACACTTAACACCTAAAGAACAAATAACCCAATCAATAAATGGGCTAAGAAAAAAATAGGCTAAGGAACTGAACAGACACTTCACAGAAGAAATAAAATTGATCGACAAATAAATATTCAACTTCTCTAGAAATTAGATAAATGCAAATTAAAACTACTCTAAGATTTCATCTCACTCCAGTCAGAAAGGCAATTATCAAGAATGCAAGCAATAATAAATGTTGGCCAGAATGTGGGGGGAAAGGTTCACTCCTACATTGTCGGTGGGACTGCACATTGGTGCAAACATCATACAAAGCAGTATGGAGATTCCTCAGAAAATTTGAATGGAACCCCCATTAGATCCAGTCATCCCACTCTTTGGTTTATACCCAGAGGTATTAAAATCAGCATACTACAGTGATGCAGCCACATCAATGTTTATATCAGCTCAAATAACAATAGCTAAACTATAGGACCAGCCTAAGTGCCCGTCAATAGATGAATGGCTAAAGAAAATGTGGTATACATACACAATGGAATATTACTCAGCCTTAAAGAAGAATAAAACTATGGCATTTGCTGGTTAATGGATCAAGCTGGAGAATATCATGCTAAGTCAATCCCAAAACAGGCCAATACCAAAAAACCAAAGTCCAAATGTTTTCTGTGATATGTGGATGTTAACTCAAAATAAGGAGGGGTCTATGGAAGAATAGAGTTGCTTTAGATTAGGTAGAGGGGAGTAAAGGGAAGGGGAGGGATATGGGGACAGGAGGGATAGTAGAATGAATCATACATTATTACCCTGTGTACATACATGACTACATGACTCATGGGATTGTACATCATGTACAACCAGAAGAATGAGAAATTATACTCCATTTATGTATGACATGTCACAGTGCATTGTACTGTCTTGTAGAAAAAATTTTTAAAAGTTGTCTTTTCTCCAGTGTATGTTTTTGGTACTTTGTGAAAGATCAGAGTACTACAGATGTGTGGATTTGTCTGTCTTCTACTCTGTACCATTGGTCTATATGTCTGTTTTCATGCCAGTACCATACAGGTTTATTAGTATAGCTTCATAGTGTAATTTGAAATTGGGTATTGTGATGCCTCCAGCATTGCTTTTTTGATTTAGAATTGCTTTGGCTCTTCTGGGTATTTTATTGTTCCAAATTAATTTGAGGACTGGTTTTCTTTTTTCAATACTGGGGAGAATGTCATTGGTATTTTGATGGCATTGCATTGAATCCATATATTGCTTTTGATAGTATGGCCATTTTAACAATATTAATTCTGCCTATCCATGAACATGGGAAGTCCTTCCCTCTTTTGAGATCTTCTTCGACTTCTTTCTTCAACGTTCTATAGTTTTCGGTTAGATTTATTCCAAGGTCATTTTTTGAGATTATTGTGAATGGAATTGCTCTTCTGACTCCTTTCATCACAAATTCATTGTTGGTATATATTTGATTTTTCTTTGTTGATTTTGTAGCCTTCTACTTTGCTAAATTTGTTGATCATTTCTAGCAGTCTTTTGTTGGAGTTGATTAAATCTTCTAAGTATAGGATCATGACTTCTTCCCTTATTATATTCATTCCTTTTATTTCCTTCTCTTGCTTAAATTTCTCATGCTAGAATTTCCATAGCTACAGTAAAGAGGAGTGCTGAGAGTGGACATCCTTGTATTGTTCCACATTTCAAAGGGATTGCTTTCAGTTTTTCTTCATTTACTATGAGG
>JAJEJO010049611.1:0-16308 GCA_020662805.1 Glaucomys volans
GCAAGGACAAGGCTAAGTGTGCAGTATTGTCAGAAGCATGAGGCCCCGGCCATAGAGGCCAGTCCAAGAGGGGTAAGGACTCAAGGCAAGAGTAAGTGCAGCTGAGAAATGGCTGGGTTGGACTCTGGCCTTGCCCTCATGGCCTTTCCCTAAGCCCTCTGCTCCCTTTCCTTACATGCCCCAAGGCCTTGTCCCATTTGTCTAGCCATTAAATCATGTCCTTATGGGCATTCACACATGTGCTTGCTTATACCTTTAATTCCAAGGCTTTGTCATATTGGTCTGGCCTTCATGACAAGACCACATTGCCCTGCCTAGAGACCCATTTCCATTCCCTTTCATACCTCCATGTCTTATCCTTTTTGTCTGACCTTTATGGCCTTGCCTTAGGGCCATTCATTCTTCTCCCTGTCCATGGCCTTTCTGATAAAGCCTTGCTCCATAAGTCTGTCCTTCATGGCCTTAAGCACATTAACCAGCCCAGAGCCTCCTCCTCCACTCACTTACATGCCCCAAGGCCTTGACCCCTAACTTTGGCCTTTTGTAGTCTTACTTGTCTTACTTCCACTTGTCTTGGGCAAGGGCAAAGGCCAAAGGAGGGTGCATTAGTCAGGGCCATAAGGGCAAGTTCATGAAAGCCAGACCAGAAGTCAAGGCACTGGAGACAAAGTAGAGAGGAGTGGACAAGGAGCAAGTTCATGCATCCAGTAAGGCCAAACCAATGGGACAAGGCCTTGTGGGTCAGGACATAAATACCAGTCAAAGAAGGCAAGACTTGGGGGTATGAACCAAATGGAGAAGGAGGTTCACGGAAAGAAATTTGGGTCAAGGCCATGAAAGTCAAATCAATGGTGTTGAGGTCTTGAAAGAAAAGGCATGGGCAGAAACAAGGGTGAATGGTCCCAATGGCAAGGTCATAGAGGACAAACCAATGGGGCAAAGAATTGGTACAGGGACCAGAGTCAGAAAAGGGCACATTGTTCAGGACCATAGGGCAAGGCCATGAAGACCAGAACAGGGAGAAAAGTCTTGTATAAAGAACAAGGACAAGAAAGAGGTAGCATGTGGCAGGGCCATAGGGGCAAGGTCATAAGGAGCAAACCAATAGGGCAAGCCCACAGACAGATACAGAAGATGTGGCATGGGGCAGGTCTACAAGGGCAAGTCCACTGAATGCAGACAAAGGAGGCAAGGACTTGGGGGCAAGGGCAAGGACTAAAATAATAGACAGAGGTCAGAGGCAGAAAGGCAATGCCAAGAAGCCCTGATAAATGAGACAAGGCCTTATGGGCAAGGAAATAGGCAGGGAGGATGGGGAGGGGACTGGGCCAAAAGAGCACAGGCACAAAGGCCAGGAAAAAAGGATGAGACCTTTGGAGCATGGAAGTGAAGGGAGGAGGAGGCTCCAGGCAGGGCATAAAGTACAGACCAATGAGGCAAGGCCTTGGGAGAAAGGCCATGAGAGAGGAGTGAATAGCCAGAAGGGCAGGGCCATAAAGGCCAAACAAAGTGGGCAAGGTCTTGTGCATGGGCAATAGCAGGAAGACGGCATATGCCTTCAGAGGCATAGGAAAATGCCAAGAAGGTCAGATCAGGGAAGAAGGCTTTGTGAGCAAGGACAAGGGCAGGGAGGACATAGCATGAGGCAGGACCGTAGGTGTAAAACCATAAAGACCAGTGAAAAATGGCAAGGCCTTGAGGGCCAGAGCAGAGAGGAAGTTTTAAGGTGTTGGGCCACAGGGCAATGCCATAAAGGCCAGAGGAAGGGGACGACCTTAGGAAAACTTTAAAGAGCAGTGAGGGTAGCATGGGGCAGGGCAAAGTTACAAAGGTCAATCCAATATGGCAAGGCCTTAAGGACAAGGGAAGTACATAGAGAGGTGGTCAGGAGCAGGACCCAAAAGGCAAGGGCACTGAGGCTAGACAAAGGGAGAGGTCTTTGGTTTAAGAGCCTAGAAGAGGGGCAGGAGGCATGGCCATACCAAGAGGGCAGAGTCATGGGGTCAAGGAACAAAAAAGGGGACAATGGTCAAGGCTATATGACCAAGGTCATGAAAGTTCCAAGAGGGAACAAGACCGTGGGAGCATTGGCAAGGGCAGGAAGAAGTGGCACAGGGCAGGGCCTATGGGCAAGGGGAAGGACAATAAGGTCAAGAATAAACCATTGAGGCAGAACCTTGTGAGCAGAGGCAAGGGAGGGGTTGAGTGAGCAGGGGGCTGGGCAAAGGGCAACATCACAGAGTTTAGATGGGGGTCATGACCTTTTGGAAATGGAAAAGTCAGTGAGAGGGGGCATGGGGCAGCATCATACAGATAAAACCATGAAGGTCAGACATAGGACACAAGGCCCAGGGCACAAGGGCAATGTCCCAGAAGTGAGTGAGGGGCCATAAGGTCTAGGCCATGAAGGTCATACTAAGGGTGCAAGGTCTTGGGAGCAAGGGGAAGATGGGTCTGGGAAAGGGCCAAAAAGGCAAGGCTGTGAAGGCAGGACCAGTGGGGCAGCATCAGGGGTGAAAAAAGCTGTGGCCATTCAAAATAGGATTAAACCTGTTCACCACAGCTTTGAGGTCTTGAAGACCTCACAGGCAAGGATAGGCAGGCAAGCCAGGAGGTCTGGACATAGAGTTTAGACTGGATTGGGCAATCCACTGAGTGGATTTGCCCAAAGGTATTTAGACAGCATGCCCAGTTACAGTAGTAAACATAGTTTGAGGCCTTGGTATTCAAAGCCCTAGTGTGTGATAACAGTAGGGGGTAATACCACCTGGGATACTGGGCTACTAGACCAAGGAGGTTAAATGCAAGCAGTTACCACGCATGGGTTCAGCAATATGGTACAGACCACTTGGGTATAATGGGAGTGGACACTGGGTGAGGAGGAGCTGAGGCAAATTCATAAAGAATGGGGGACAAACCTGGGGGGTAGCATAAGGGGGAACACCTGGAATGAAAAGACACATGGACACAACCAAAAGGATTGAGTCCTGGTGCCATACACCCAATATCCTATAGGGCAGTGGGCATGCTCCGGTGTGCAATGCCATGTATTTGGGGCTTATTCATTGCCAGAAGGCCACAGTCAAGGGTATAAATAGGAGGTTGAGAGCATAATAGGAAGGGCAGGAGTTCAACATTTTAGTCTGGGTGGATGAGGCCATGCAGAGTACTAGCTCACAGAAAATCAAGCAATAAAAGCAATAGGTTAATAGGGGCCACCAGATAATGCAAGTGATCTTGATGCAGAGTTGGGATAGTGCCAAAGTCAGGTGGATACTATCCGTGTCAAGGCAAAGGGGACTGAAGTATATGTGGACAATGTCTTGGGGCAAGGACAGGGAGAACAGGGCATGGGGCAAGGCTATAAGGCCAATGCCAGAATGGGTCAAGACTATGGGGGCAAGGTCAGAGGGCAACACTAGGGGTGAAAGTACATGTGGGCATAACAAAGAGTTAAAACCACATGACCACAGTCAGGTGGGCATCATGGACAAGAACAGGTGGGCAAGGAAAGGAGGACTGGATATAGGGTTTGGGTTGAGTTGTAAATCAAGTGGGATTGGCTAAGGGTATCCGAAGTATTGCCTAACATACACAACAAAGTTTGAGGCAATGAGGTGAAGGCCAAGTGTGCATTAATAGCAGCTGGGTAATGCATCTGGGATGCCATTATACTAGACCAAGGCAATTAAGAACAAAAGGACAAGAGCTTGCCACAACATACATTAGGAAATGTGCATCAGGACAGTTGAGTGTAATGGAAGAGGGCACTGGATAGAAGGGGATGAGACCAACTCTTAAGGAATGAGGGACAAAGCAAGGGATTTGAAGGGCAAATAGAAGAACAGCAGGTATGAAGAGGCTTGGAGACATGACCAAAGAGAATGGAAACCTGGTGACATAGGGCCTAGGTTCTTAAGGACACTGTGCATGATCCAGTAAGACCAGGGTTGATGGTCTTATTGGTTGGGTCAGAAGGCAACTGCCAAGAGTACAAGCAGGAGGTTGAGGACATGATATGAAGGCCAAGAGCATAAAATTTCTACTCTACATGGATAAGGCCATGTGGGATGCCAGGTCACAGGACCTGAGAAGATAAAAACAATTAATAAAATTGGAACAAGGCCACCCCATCAGGTAAGTGCTATAGATGCAGGGCTTGGCTGGTGTAAAGGTCAACTGGATAAGGCCACGGTGTCAAGGTAAGGACTAAGGACTATCCAAGGATTTGAGGGCAGAGTTTTCAAGTTAAGAGCAAGAGCAGGTACAGGGAGAAGGACCATAAGGATAAGACAAATAGACACACAAATGGACATGACCAGGTCCACACGCCATGGGTGAAAGGACATGTGGGAATAACAGAAATGGCTAAACCTGGCAACCAGGGCCAGGGGTCATGAAGGCTTCACAGGAAAGTGCTGGGGGTTCTTGACAAGGTATCAGTATAACTGGATCTTGCTATAGGGCATTGAACAGTGCTGTATGCTCAGGTGGTACAACCAGGAAGTTGAGGACTTGAGATGATGGCCACATTTTTAATAAGTCTAGGTCAATGAGGGCATGTGAGATACCATGGTAACAGGTCCATCAGAATGAGGACAACAAGTTAACACCTGATACATAGTCTAATTTGGTAAGGCTAATGTTCTATATATGCATTAAGTTTGGGGCAAAGGACCAGTGGATGATGCCTGGGGTGGGGGCAAGTTTAAGCCAGCTAGTAAAGCTATTTAGAGTAAGGTCAGGTGATTTCAACCAGAAGCTCTAGGCCAGGTGGGGTAGGTAACTTCATAAGGCTAAGGTCAGTGGCACAAGGCGTGGCACTCAATGCCAACTATGTAATGAGAGAGTCAGGTAGATGGCCCTTGAAGTTTACGATCTTAACCAGGTTTAGGACAGGAGGGAATCTTCACTTTAGCAACTACAAATGTGAGGGTCAATGGACCTCATTTTGAGCTTTCTCAAATCTACATAGGGATGCTAAAAGTCTCTCAGAGAACACCATGGAAAGTTCTTAGCAGAGTAAATGAAATCGCCCCTTCATGTTATTACCTTTCTTGTGTCATCACTACCATGGGCCAATGGGCCATTTGGAACAAACTCACCCCTAACTCCAGGAGTACAGTAGCTGTAGAATGTCAAACACCTTCTCCCTTGCTACATGTCGAGGCCAATGGAGTCTAGACCTCATGTTCTCTCCAGATCATCCATGTTCCCAGCTCTTCTGCATTCCCACTGTTGACGGAAGGATTGCTCTTTAAGGTTATTTGGTTAATGACTTCCTTATATCATTCTCTTTACTCCATACCTAACAAAGGAAGAAACACTATGTAAAATACACATGTAGGGAATGGAAAGGGAGGCAGAAGCAATCTTGTACAATGTGTGGGAGACACAAGAACAGCATCTACTTACTGCCTATTCATGAGTCTGGCCTCCATGGCACTCAGTCAAGTTGAGCCCCATCACATAGGGATGATGTATGGGAATGCAAAGTGTTCAGCAGCCCAGTACAGAGAAAGGAGTGATGCCAACAGGTGCACTTATATTTATAAATCAACACTGCATCCACACACTGATGTCACTTCCTCATAGACACCAATACAGGCACTGCAAGAAGAATGCAAATCACTTCCTACCAGAGGAAACACCTGGCATCTGTACAGGGCTTCAGCCTTTCCTTACCACCAGGCACACACTTGCGTGGTCCAGCTCCAGCTGTGATCTATTCCAAATGCCCATATTTTTATAGCCCAGCTGTAGCCTCATCAGCACACCTGCACTGTCCAGTTGTGTTCTTTCACCAATCCAGTGCCCAGATCTTCAGGGCACAGCTATAGGGCAGGTTGCCTCTGATGTTTCTCACACCTACTCCAGGGGCAGCCCCAGCTGTGTTATGAACAAAGCAAGCCCAAGGCAATCCAATTCCAAGAAACCCAAAGTTTCAGAGGTCACATGGATACCCCCTATTACAATAGGAGGGGAGGCTTACCTCCTTGACTCAGGGCTTGTCCTTTTGGGACACTCCCAGCTTGGTCTAGAGCTCGGTGTCCCCCTTCCTTCCAAGAATTGCTTCTTTCTCATTTCAGCCACAGCTGCTCTCGCAGCAGCTGACCAGAGTTAACTGGACAGCAGTGGACTGCCCTGAACTTACCTGAAGTTCCAGATGGGATGAACGGCCAGACTTTCTCCTCAAGCCTTCATTAATGAAATAAAGCTCAAGGCCAGGGTAAGGCACATGATCCAAGAAATGAAGGTATCTACTTGAGGATGAGAGAAGAGGATGTTGCACACCCACTGTACACTGCCACACTAACACTGAAGTTTTAACATCACTTACAGGGGGGTAAAAACTTCTGTCTTGGGAACTGTCCTTTTGGGATACCCCCAGCTTGCGTTCCAGCTGTAGATTCAGCTATATTCATGCACTACGTAATTATCTTTTGAAAACTGTGGGCCACATAAATGATGGTGCTTCTGTGGTAGTGGGATTGAACCAGTAATGCTGTAGGCTAGTGACAAAGCTATCTTAGTTTGTGTTCTTATCCTCTGCTCTCACAAAGACAAAACCTATCGATGCCCTTCTCACACAAAGACTGCATATACAGTTTCCTGTAACTGTTGCCTCCTGTCTTGAAACTACAAATGCTTGCTGGAAGCTGATCCCAAAGGGCAACTGAATAATCTAATAAAGACCTCAATGCATGGCACTGGTGAACTACAACATGAAGCAACAACTAAGTACAGCAGAATATTATATTAGTCTTCCCTGAAAAAATAAAAGGCATTATGTAGCTGATTCAATCCCAATTTGCAAGTATCTCTAACACCCCACTAAAGTTCTCTACAACCACAGTGAAGTTTCATTAGCCATTCCCCAGTCCAAATCCTAGCAACTGAGAGTCATTACTCAGGGCTCTTTAACAAGAACCACTCATTGTCAGTATCTGTTCCATTTCATTTCCAGGATGGAATCCAAGTAGGGCAGAAAATATGAAGAGACCCTAGACTCCCATTCTTGCCCTAAACAGAATGAGAGCCCAGTTTTCCCACAAGAACTAGAGTCATATGTTCTCTTTGAGGACTGTCTCTGTACACCATCCAGATCTTCCCAAGACTAAAAGGGCTCCTATGATGCAGAAGTCCTAAGTTTGGCAGGTTTCAGGATAGCTGGAACATACTAACTGTTATTTAATAGTTAACACGATTCGGGATCCATCTGGTAATGCAAGTGTTAGTATAAATATTTACAAGGGGTACACACCAGCCTGCTGAACACAGCATCCTGCCTATGGTTCCACTTCATGTGACAAAATCTTCCAGCATTCAAGCCCCTGCTCTCCCAAGCATGGGGCCAAAATGGTAAACTGCACTCACATGATCTTGCTAATTCACATCTCAAATCCTTTTGGTGTATGACAACTCCCATAATCCTGTATAAGTTTCATGGGATGTGATTTCACTCTCTGTAACATACAGTGCACTCCCACTTGTAATCTCCTATATCCCCCTCCACCCTTTTGTCCTCCCCATGTTGAGTTTGAGTTTCCACTGATACTTTAGAGATTGGCAGTCCAAAGCCATCTAACAAATTACATCATTAGACAATTGTCAATATAAGATATAATAAAGCAGATCCAAATAGAGCCTCTCTGTGATTTCTTTAAAAATGAAATCCTTCCTTTAGGTTAATATGTAGTAAATACTATAAAACCTTGATCACACAACCATAAATATTAACTTGAAAATTTTAACAGTTACACCCACCTGGAACAGACCATTCCCACAATTTTCCTTGCAAATTCTTATATTATGTAGCCTGCAGGCTATATATAACCTACAGTAACTTGATGAAAATCATCAAAACACAAATTATTTTTTGTTATATTTTTGAAATTCCTTATGAATTTTAAGATAAGTGTGCTGGACTTATATTCCTATGGAGTCTTTATGCTCAAGAAATAAAGCTACCTTCCAGGAAGTAGATATCAAGTGGCTAAATATGTTAACATATAATCCAATAGTAAATGCTCTTCTTGGTCAAAAGTTGTAAACATAATTTTTCTTAAGAAAACCACTTGCAATTGTAGTTAATAAAAATCAAAGTTGGTTATTCTCTTCTTTTTATATTAGATAAAAGTGCACAATTACAAGAAACAGTAATAGTGAAACATGATTCCAAGATACACAATGAGGTTATATGATTATTCTATTTCATTGAAGTAAACATTACTAGGGCTCATTGTGTGTCAGGATTTAAAGTGCAACTGAGCCCTGACACAGGCCTGATTGAGTTCCTACTGCTGTCATTTTTTATAATATACAAGTGACCACAGTTCTCACAACCCCATAGTTATGCTTATTGCCCATACAGCAAGTGCAAATTCCTAAGCAAAACAGAGAGGGCAAGGATACAGGTGGTACCTCACCTATTACAATGTCCCTTCCAGCTCCACACCCCATTCCCCAAGGCACACAGCCCCCTGGCTCCACATGGTTCTTCCCCTGGGACTCACAGGTCATGGAGACTGAGGAAAGCAATTTTGCAGCTGGGATGATGAATGCAGATTCAAAGATGATCCAGTTACACTTGAAGGGTCTCCCTGAGGAAGGAATAGAGGTTAGCACAGGGTGCAAGAGTGGCCAGGCTGGGGCACAAATGTAAAAGAACCTCTGTCACTGCTTTGGCCTTCTTTGCCTCCTACTTCTTCTTGCCAGCGGTTGCTGGACTGTTCGGACTTTCTGAATTACTGTACCATTACCAGTTTACTATCTATCGCCTAACTTCCTTCACTGGAGATTAAACCCTATGAAGGCAGGATCTTTGCCTGTAAGAAAAAGCCTCGAGCAAGGACATTGCACTCTGGACTGAACAAATTCACAAGCCAGGCCAGAGAGGAGGGTTTGAGAGAAGGATGCAGGAGCCACCCAGTAAGTCATTCAGATTGAGGGTCATCGAGTCTGTCAGAACTCTTTAACTCCACCCCTGGGGAAGAAAGCAGCCAAAGATCATCTCTAAACCAATGACTGTGGTTGTGACCCCATAAAACTTTCTTTGCCAAAACAGGTGGTGGGCCAGATTTGGCCAATAGGCAGTGATCTGCCAACCAAAATTCAAGTACAGAAATAAGAAAATGCCAAAATGGGGGCAAAGGGATGGAAGTATAGAAGTTTTAAAAAGTATAATCTTGAACTTTTTCTTAAAAAGAGTGATAATAACACACACACACACAAAAAAAAAAAACTGAAAATGATGACACCCAACAAGTAACGGAAACCAATCTCACTTGAGAATATTTACCAGGCACAACAGAAACTCCACAATGACCAAATAGATACAAGCCACACATGTAAACAAAGAAAGGGCATATTATTATTGACCTAACTGCATCAGGAAATAGTTCACAGCCAACATCCACTCTGACTACAAAAGGTCTGCACACTTGTGCACCCCAACTCCACAATCAAAGCAGGAAGCTCCCCAGCGACCAAGCAAGAGCACTGAGGAGCACCACACTACTTGTTGGTACCTGCACTGATTAAACAGGGGAACAGAAAGGCTGATGTGAATTCATCATTTGCCCCTCATGAAAGCCATTAGAAAAGCCATTACTTACTGATAGCTTCCCTTTATATCAGGTACAAAAGATAAAAATTAAATCTCTTTCATGATAACCATAAAACTTAAAATAACCAGGAAAAAATATCAAAAGTAAAAAGAGCCAAGAAGAAAACTACCTAACCTCACTGAGGAGTACAGAGGATGGTTAGAATATACAAATCTCATGTTGTGGGGTTGAAAACATTAATGCTGCAAATCACTGGAAGAGAGGAGATAACCAAGATTTTTGAGTTACATGGTTGCATGAAATTTGAATATATTATCAACTTAACAACAGGATACAGCTGGTATGCACATCAATTGAAGATAAAAATTTCAAATGAAATATTTCATATTAAAAATACCCTATATCAAAATGACACGTCAACAAAATCTTAAGCTAGGTAGATGAAGTAGAATGGTATATTCCTGGATCAAAACTCAAGGTCAGCCTAGGAACTGAGTGAGACCTTGTCTCAAAATAAAAAATAAAAAGGGGTGGGATATAGCTCAGTGGTAGAACACCCCTGGATTCATTCCCAGTACCATAGAAAAGAACACTTCACCCAGAAAAATATCCAATTATAAAAAACTTTACAAACATTGAAAACAGAACACAACACAATTTTCCAAATATTATGGCTAATTTTTGTTACTATGGTAATTGACAGTGTTCTGAATTATGCAAAAAAGCATTGTGACCCATGGAATATTAGTTATAAACCCTATATTTAATTGGAAAATATTTGTCACAGTATTCTATATGAATGGTTCATGAGATTCAAATTTTGGTCTTTAGTGATCATATGGTATCATATCAAGAAGGATATTGTCATGCATGTCTGATATTTAGTTATATTTATCATTAAATTAGCTTTACGCAAATATTTAGAAGTATAACTTAGACTATAAGTGATTTTAAATCAAAGGAACAGGTTTATGCCTTTGAAATGATTTCAAATACTTTCAAATTTTTGCAAAGATCTCCCCATATCCCTTTTACCAGATCCCATAGCTGAGAACTTGGATTCCCTTCCCTTAGGAATATTACATCACAGAATGTTACATCACAATCAGATTCCATCTATGTAAATTGACCTCAACTACTTGACTTCTATATAGAGAATATATTTTATATATACATATATAATGAAAATATATAGTGAAGTCATATATGAGTGTATGTGCCGGGCACAGCGGCACATAACTGTAATCCCTGGGTTCAGGAGGTTGAGGCAGGAAGATCACAAGTTCAAAGTCAGCCTCAGAAATTTATCAAGGTCCTGTCTCAAAATAAAAGAAAAAAGGACTGGGGATGTGACTCAGGGGTTAACTTTCCTGGGTTCAATCTCTGGTACCAAAAAATGAAAAATTACATACACATACATACACACACACACACACAACAAGAATTTGACAGAGTGTTAGAACACAAGCTATGAAAAGGTCACACCTTTTCTCCAAATCTTTGTGAACACCACCACCCGTATTTAGCCTCCAGCATTGAGGGGGTCTTACCTGCTGATGTGCATCTCCCCTGTGGAGGTCAGTCCAGCTTTTTCTAAGAACCAACTATAGAAACACACAAGTCAAACCTTAATTTGGACAATTCCCCACAGAGTCTGTGGAAATTCCACCCTAACTGAGCAACTGGACTTTCATGACTTTGGAACTCGATCATTATCTGGTTAACATACCCCTTCCATTGGGTGTATTCCTAATGAAATTTGTTCACATTCTTCTCTCCCCTTTTAGTAGTGTAAGCCTAAACAAAAAACTACTATCTGCCTCCTAACACCTAGAATCTGGCAAAGGTGAGATGAAGTCTAAAGAATCTATGACTTCTCTCTTGCCACCTCACATTGTCTCCCTGGCTCACAGGAAGCTACCATGATGTGAGGGGCCCTATGAAGGAGCCCACATGGCAAGAACTGAAGGCAACCTCCCAGTCTGTAGCCTGATAGGCATAGAAACCCACCAGGAACCAAACAGATTAGCTCAAAACTGAGTTCTATCAGCCAATGCCCACCCCTCCAGACTCCTAAAAAACAGGAATTATCAGGTCATAAAGGCCAAGGTTCAAGTCACTAAGTTACGGTAGAGTAGGGTGACTGCTCACCTCTAGCCTTTCTCAATTATAAACACCAACACACCAACACAGCCAACATATCAGAGAAAATTTCACCAGCAATAGGACAAGTGGGATAATGTAAAGAACTTTACATCTGAAGAACACCTGTATAGCTGAGATTCATCTCATTAATATACTCCAAGTGGATAAAATAATAAAGTAGAAAAAATAAAACTAGCAATGCCGAAAGTGCCAGCGGTATAACAGGGAGCTTTAGATTAACCCTACAGTTAAAATATGTTAAGAAGTATATGAACATTTAAATCTTTAGAGTGAGATCAGGTACTCCTGACGAAGGAAGAAATAAAGGGACAATATCCACAGGCAGCTTGTCTCAGAAGCAAAGGAGAATGTGCCATGGTGACTCTTCCCCCTCCAAAGGTCAAAAATTATAAACAACCAGCAGAGGGCTATTCAACTTACACTAGCAGGGTTAGAAAGATCAAATCTGAAGCTCCACTACCACAACACAATAAAATGACAACAGAAAAACAGCCATCTCTGGGGGTTGGAACCACTAAGGGTCATACTTTGAAAAAGAGAAGTCTGGACAATTGAGAAGAGGTAGGAGTCTCACCAAAAATAAAGCCAAGACATGTGGATGGATCTCAGGACTGTTTCACCATCTGCAGGCCAACTGTAGGGGAAAACGAAGTCAACTCCTTCTTAAAGAGGCTGTCTTCCAGGGCTTCAAATTTCTAATATAGCTTTTGATATAAAATATCCAACAAGCAATGAAAACCCAACCATACAAGAAGGCAAGTCAAAACCAAAGACCAGGGTTCAAGATAGTAAAGTCTCTGAAATAAACACCAAAATCATTGACTAGTAGCAGGGATGGTAGAAGGTCCAAGACTCAACAAGTCCAGGGGCTGAAGCAGAAAGATTACTTGATCCAAGGAGTTGGACAGCATGGTAAACACAATGAGATTATTACATCACAACAACAAAAAAAAGTCTCAGGGTATCATATGCTTATGATACAAACCAAAAAAATAAGCACATAAATGAAATGATACTACTAGTTTCAAGAAATTAAAATTCAAGGTTGAGAGTCTTAAAGCAGACTGAATGTCTTGTCCCTGAAAAACCAACTACACTGGAGGCTGAGGCAAGAGGAAGGTTTGAGCAGAGAGGCTGCAGTCAGCAAACAGGGGCAAAAAGGAGTCTCCATCGCAAGAAAAAGAGGAAAAAAGAAAAGAACTGAGTTAAAGCAAAGAACCAAAGGAAGCTTTAACAATTAAAAATACAATAACAGGACATTAGACACAACCAAAGCATTCATTTTGAAGGGTGAAAAAAATAGTGGAAAATAAAAAACTAAAAGACAAACATATCCAGGTAAAAAAGACTGAGAAAATGTGTAATTCGAATCAAGGAAAGAAGGGAAGGTAGAATAGAAGCAATAGTAAAGAGAAAATAGTCACCATGGATAAAATGCAAACTTCTCTTAAGGACAAGCTCCAATACCTGCGTATGGCAGCTCAGGATTGTGATTCCAGCTCTTGAGATGACTGAGGCAGGAGGATTATGATTTCACATCAATCTGGGCAGATTAGCAAGGCCCTGTTTCAAAGTAAAAATGAAAACGTCTAGGCACATGGCTCAGTGGTAGAGTGTCCCTGAGCTCAATCCCAATTATGATGCAAAATTTAAAAAGAAAAGGAGAAAGAAAACAAGAGAAAAACAGACTGCAAGACCCTGAGAAGCCATAGACTGGGGCCCTATCTTAGTGGAAGAATGTGAGCCCAGTATGTGTGAAGCCTTGGGTTCATCACCAGAACCACAAATAAGAACAAAGAGGAGAAAGTGAAAAGGGGCAGAAGGGGACACAAACAGGGAGGACCCATTTGCAAAACAGTTTGGACCCCAGGAAAGATCCAGAACAAAGAAGCTCTAGAATCACAAGTAAGGGACAAACAACCTGATTCTTTCAACAGACAAGACTTGAACAGACTTCTGAAGGGGAAGTTCATTCTGAAGACCCATGATGAGCACAAGCACGCAACCCGCTGTCCTCAGGAAAAGCTAAGGACCACCGCCACAGCTCTTGCCAACATACCCACCAAGAAAACCACGGCGGCAAGGATGCAGGGCGATGTCCGCTCAGCAGGGCCACCCCTGTGTAAAACTCAATAGAACATGGCACACGTACAACCAAGAACTGCCCAACACATTCAAACCTCCTCATGCCCACAATTAACAAAGGTGGAAAAGGTCTACTAGTAATGTGCGTAAATGAGTCAATCAAAAAGCAAAGTGTTGCGATGAGCAGCACAGTGATGTCTCCTAGGCCTTACCTCAAGCAGGCAAATTATGCCACTGCAGAAGGGCCCCGCCCCGTGTGGACTGTATTGTCACCTAAGTGATAGTGACACAAGTACCCTTTTCCAAATTTTCGGGCACTTTATAGTGGCCTGAATTGGCCTCAGTATTTGGGTCACGAATTTCTCAAGAAAGGTGACTGAACTGCCTGTGCAAATGATTTGTAACCTAACCAACGTGGTATATGACGTCAACAAAGCCTCTGAGTCTCAGCCAATCACAGCAGCCAATTTCTCAGCCAATCCCTGCAGAGGGTCCAAGGACCTCAACCAAGCCCAAATGGGCAACCACCAACCCTGCTGGAGGAGATAACTTGGGAGAGTGTGTTCAGGTTTCTCCCACTAGCAGCACTACTACCGTCTGCTGAGTGCAAACCAAATGTTGGTGTGTGATTTTAATGGGTTCTAGGCTATTCTTGTTTAAGAAAACCTTCAATTTAAGTGTTGTGGTTTTTTTAATATAAATTATATATTTAATCTTTATTTCATTCACTGATGTTTTTAAGTCATAATGCTACAAAAATGTTACATTTGAGCAAAATACTGTTAGACCTAAAGATAGATATAGGACATATATATATATATGTGTATATATACACATATATGTATCTTTAGGACATATATATCATATATTATATATCATATACATATCATATATAGATATATATATATCTCACACTGAGGATTAAACCCACATTCTAGGTTTATTGTTTTCAAACCATTTAAATTTTCCATAAAGTTCATCAGTTTTATAAAATAATGAATATTTTACACAGTTGGAGACTCAAACCCTACACTTATATAAGAACCATAAATCAGTTAGGAGTCAACACCATATCTCAGTGGTTGAGCATGAGCATGAAGCCCTCCTCAAACAAAAAAATCTTACATGCCTCATAGCAAAGTCCACAAAAGACATCAAGCAGCCAATCAACATAAAGATATCCCATCACATTATTGATAAAAGAAATGTAAGAAGAACCTCCATCTTATGGTCTGATATATGATGACCACCAAGCCCTTGCTCTAGGCAGAAGCACTCATGTCTACTCTTCAGTCCTTTATTCTTAACTTGGTAAC
The DNA here is from genome assembly GCA_020662805.1 of Glaucomys volans. NCBI lineage: Eukaryota > Metazoa > Chordata > Mammalia > Rodentia > Sciuridae > Glaucomys > Glaucomys volans. Next base: position 15,137 of record JAJEJO010049611.1, read on the forward strand.
TTCATTTCCAAGAACCTATCAGAAACACTCAAGTCCAATCCAACATGTCTATTTATTATAGATCTATTTAGACAAAGGTAAATTATCTTAACCTAAATTTCACAACCCTGCAAATTCAGGTTGCTAAAGGGAAAAGAAAAAAAAACTAAAAACCTGGTTACCTTATAAACAACAGGTTTTTTCCCTCAGGGTTCTGAATGGTGGGAGTTGGCTGCACCCTGGTGGTCCTTCAAACCTCCCCTGAGAGCCATCCTGCAATAAAGTTTCTTTTTGAATCACACCTGGCCTGTCTGTTCTCCGGTTACCATCCTCTGATCAGATGACCCCAGCCTGATCTTACATTGGCCATCCCACCAGCTTCTCCTGGGCCTAGTCAAGTAGACAGAAAAGAGGAAAAGAGGGGGAGAGAGAGAGCAGGAGAACAAAGGAAACTTTAGTCTATAAAAGGGGCTGGGCACTCTCACTTCTTGGGATACCAGAATACTAGCCATGGTCCCTTCTCTCTCCCCCTCCCAGGGGAAGCCTGTGTTACAGCCTTTCATTAAAACCTGCTCTATATGCTTGCCTTGGTGCTTCTCTAATGTTCAAACTTCAACATTTGAGGCAGCAGAACTTGTCACCCATAACCACAGGTGTCACTGCTGCAGTTTCGACTTCCAAAATAACTGTGTTAGTGAGGAAAATATTGTCATAAATGACCAATGGGTCATGCTGGTAGGCCATGCTGGTAGTCCCACCAGCAAGGACACTAAGGATGGTCTCTGCCTATTGGAGGGTTAGACTGTGAGCAGAGCATTTTGCTGTATGGGCTTTCTGCAGTCTGAGCCTGAGTCGCTGTTTTGGACTTGAGTGAGCAATGAAATTTAAATAGAACTTAATCTGCTTGTGTTACAGGAGAAGACATGTCTCCAAAGAAGGGTCTGAGGAGTTCCCAAAGGGACAGGGGAATTGGACCCAGGACCAGCAGGATTCAGGGTATACATGACAGAAAAGAATTTCAGCATGTGTGAGTCAATGGCAGACAGAGGTTTATTTAGGAAAGTGGATACATATTCAAGGGACAATGGGGGAAACCTCAAGAGAGAAGCCTTTGCGACAAAGTGAGGAATACACCTTCAAGGGGGAATGTGAGCTATCTCCAGAGGGAGAGACAGCAGCCCTTGGTGTGGGGT
>JAJEJO010049614.1:0-40471 GCA_020662805.1 Glaucomys volans
ACCTCACAGAGGAGGTAAAGTACTTCTGACCTTGGTTTTAGTGAATAATAGCTAATTCTTCTCTGACCACCCCTCTTCTCACCTTTTCTCTGATGGAACAGAGAATCTTACCCTGTGACTTAACTCAAGGTGGAACTCTTGCAATTAATGATACCAAGAGAGTACTGTAGAATATCAGTATGTGGTGGGAATAAGCTATTTCTGATAATATGATGACTAATGCAACTACAAAGACAATGAAAGTAAAAACAATTAAATTAACATTAACTGTTGGTTCATGTATCAATATGGCATAAGAATCCTACTATGATGTAAAATTATAATGTGCCAATAAAAATAAATTAAAAATTAATATTAACAGAAAAAGCAGGCTACTCCGCAGCATGCACACTAGAATGATAGATAATTTTTGTTATACATGTATGAATGTATAAAATATACAGTTGAAAAAAACTTTTCTAATACATTATTGGGATATCTCTGTGGGATTATAAATCATTTTAAGTTGGTTATTTAAAAATTTTATCCATTTTTTCTAATAAACACATGCTGGTCAGTGCATTAGAAGAAATCTCGGTGGGATATTGAATCAGTCATTATTCCAAATTTGCTGGTTTTAATAATTTCCAATTTTCCAACGAGGATGAGTTCTAAAAAAGTTAAAGACATAATTAGGGACTGGGGAAAGGAGAAAATTAACAATTTGGAGGTCTGAAAGATTCAGGGAAACAGTAACTGCCATGCTTAAAATCTTACTGTGATCCTTCCCTTTATCAGTCAAGTTAGCAGCTTCATTCTCTACAACATTCTATCTCCAAATGCCTGCAATCCCAACCTCTCCCCAGTGGTTAGTTTTAGGGGAGCATAACCCAAAACTATGTGAGACAGTGTGAGCCATGACCAGGTATGTACCGGGGAATTACCTAAATGAAGTAAGGACAATATATCCTCTCCTTCCTCTGAACATCGTATATCCATGTGATTTGGGGAATAGCTGTTTTGCTACTGTTTGAAATCGATTTTCCCTGTCCCCCAGGGGAATAATAATAATATGGGAGTGTTAGGACTACAATTTAGAAGGACTACAACGTATCTTTTTGGGGGGGACAAAATTCAACCCCAAATTTTATTTGGAAATTGAGTCATTGCAGGTATAATTGTATAAGATGAGGTTATGCTGCAGTAGGGTGGGTTCCTAATAAAATTTGGGTACAGGGAGAAGACTATGTAAGAGGAAGGTAGATACCATGGTGAGGTGTCTATAAGTCAATAACTGCCAACAATTGTCAGTATGCCATCAGAAGCTAGGAAAGAGACTTGGGACAGATTCTCCTCCTCTTGGCCCTAGGAAGGAACCCATCCTGTGTGTAATTTGAGTTTGGAAGTCTAGCCTCCAGGTCTGAGACAATCAGTTTCTGCTATTTAGGCCTCCCAGGTTGTGATACTTTGTTTTGGCAGCCTAGCAAACTAGTGCAGCTACCTTAAGAGGACATTGTATGAGGACAAAGTGATGTGCTGAGGATCCAAGAGAAGAAAGTAGAAGGACAGTCCATGACGATCATCTCAGCAGGTGAATTAAAAGCCTCCTCTGCAGAGTCCCTTTCCTTGGGACTTCTTGGTATGTGTAGCAATCACTTTCCCTGGTTGAGAAAACCGTCTTGGGCTACTTTCCAAATACTAGCAATTAAAACAAGCTAACCACCGTAACCCTTCCCAGAGTTTCCTTTTGCAATCCAAATTCTAATGTCCATCTCTGGCCCCTGGACACTTTCCTTCTCGTTGACTCCCAAAAATCTCTATGTCAAAATCCAAAGGAAAAGAGGAATAAACCTTTTTGTCCCCAAGACCTTCCCTTACTTCCATGAAAATCAGAAGAAAGAACGTTATCTCATTCTTCACCAGTGGGAATCATGCCCAGTTATGACTCCTGAACGGCATTTAGATGCCACATTTTATGAGAAAAGCCCAAACAGACAGACCTGTCCATCAATTCCTTCACTGTTATGCATCCTTCCCTTAATGGCTGTTAAGGGAGTACCTGATTATTGCAGGGTAAATGGGAAAGAAGCAATTCCAGGTCTGTGCTACTCACATTTTGGAGTTAGCTTTTGGGCCAGGAGTTCCTCAAAGTGAGGAAGGAGAGCCATTTCATACTCAGACTGTGGTGGAGAGAAGGAGAGTGAGGTTGGCTACAATCCTCAAGAGGAGGAGAATGAGGGAGTTCAGAACAGGCCCCCTCAAAACTCATTGGTCTAGCACGTTGACTATTTTGAATTGAAGACACTTAAAACGACAGCAGATACAAGGAGATCAATCAGACCTTCATTCTGCTCCATGAAAACAGGAGTTGAATTCCCAGGTGAAAGATGTCTGCCCTGTAACAGGAGAAAACATGTTCTTGTCATCAAGGATGGGAAGTTAAAATCAAGAGAGTTCTGTACAGATTCTGTTTAAAGAACTCTTATCCTTTAAGTTTGTACAGAAAATTTAGTTTCTTAACAACTTACTACTCTTTAACCAGTTCAGTATGTAAGTGACTCACTATAGCTGCTTCATGGGGTTTTTAACTTTCTTACAAGTTTCCTGTGCCATGTAAAACTTGTATTGAATGAATATGTGTGCATTTCTCCTGTTAATCTCTCATCTCAATGGAGTTCTCAGACTTAGCCAGGACCCTAAGAGAATGAGTAAGTTTTATCTCTTCTACATGAGAAAAGGGAAGAGAGAGAGAGAAAGAGAGAGAGAAAGTGATAGTGAGAGAAAGGACATAAGTATTAGGCCACCATCAAATTTACTTATCTACTTTGATTTCCTAGGCCCTGCATCTGAACCTAACCCTTTGGAGCTCCCTGTTATTGTACACCCAGCTGCTGATGCTCCTTGCTCCTGAACTTGCTTGGACTAGGACACTAAAGAACCTTTTCCTTTTGCTGATACAACAGTTCAGATTCCTATGACTTTCTCTTCTTCATGTGCTTCCCTGTGTCTTTGAACCTGCTAAACTAACTCATGCTTCCATAGAGGATTTTGAGGAAGCTAATGTTTCTTTATACTCACAGAAGTCATCTAGCTCTGATTTCTAGACAGAAGTCCTGTCTACCCCACTTCTATTTGTATTGTGAGTCACTGGTCTAAGGGATTTCCTGAAAAAATTTTGGAGTTTTTGCCCAGGGATGTGGTCTGGGCTCTCATTTTGTTTATTTTTTCTTGAAGAAATGGTGGATTGATAATCAGAAAAATGTATTTTTGAAGTTTTTGAAGATGGTGTTTTTCTGCTGATGAATTAAGAATGGGAAGTATCTTCTCTGAATGCTTTATCAGAGCTGAAGTTAATGATTTGTGACACATCCTTATAGAACTTATGAAGGTAAAAACTTTCTTAAAAGGACTCAGAGGGTGCAAAGAAACTAGATCATCCTTCAACCTGGTTTTAAAATACAGAACTTGCTATTGCTATTTCAAGATCAGTATAAAAATAGGTAATATTGAACAGAGAACATTTTATTAAATGTAAAACTTGGATTTTTTTAGTGCTGGTCTATTGTCAATCAGTCAATAAGTATTAACCATGAATTGCTTTTGGAATTTCAAATTATAAGTTTTAATATTTCTTTCATTTATCATTTATAAATAACACTAAGCAAGCATTACATTGGTTGAAAGTAATTTTCCTTTTGAAATTTCTTCCACATATGTAATTATAAAAACAAATCTGTGGGATAATTATAGAAATATTTTCTTATTAAAATTTTACTATGTTTCTTTTCAATTATTTAAAGTCATAGATTTGATCTTAGATCACCCAAAACATTTTTTTATATTTACTTTTAGCTTTGTTTACTTTAAACTAGAACAACCATAGATGTGTTCAAGGAGAAAGTATTTTGAAATCAGAGACCAGACGTTTAATTTTGTCTCTGATGACTACCTGCTGTGTGAACTAGATCATATTTCTCTGGACTTCAGTTTCCTTATCAGTAAAATAAGAATAATAATTCCCACCTTACACAACTAAGGTGACCATTCATGGAGCGTACCTGGTAGGTAGTAGGCACTTGATTTGTATTGTTTTATAACTCCCGCTCCCATGTCCTTTGACTGGCACTTAGGAACCATGAGTGGTTTATATTTTGTGGTTATAAGGCAACAGGGTTCTTGTCAACTACAGTTTAAAATGATGCTATTTTTATTGCCCTAGATTTACTTCCTTTTAATGCACATATATGTATATAGCAAGAATGTTACTAATATACCTTAATGCCATTTTCACTTTAAATGTTGGTGTTGAGCCACAGGTATGTATGAGCAGTGGGATTTCTGCCTGGATACAGATAGATTCCTTGAGTGACTTATCATCCTGAGCTTGCCTGACAGAGAGATTTGCCTTGGCTTTAGTTCTTTTTTGATGACTTCCGTTTTTTTTGGTAGTGGTTTTCAAATGCACATTACTAAAGTCCAAATGTTACAGATTTTTTCCTTTCTTATATTGCCTCTACTGGAGGAAATGTAATGTCACCACAGTAATAATTCTAATATTTGCAAAGAACTTTATGCTCTCCAAAACTTTATTTATTACACAATTTTATATTCATGTTAATTCTGTATGGTACATACAACTAAGAATATTGTCTTTACAATTTAGATGACGAAACTAAGTTTCAGAGAGGCTGGAATTTTTCTGGAATTCAATGTTAATACCACATTTGCAAGATTCTTTTTACTGCATAGGTACAGTTGTTTTTTAAACATTTTTGGGTCCTAGAATTCTTTGACTATAACAAACACAATACTGTCTCTCATCATAGCACAGCAGGAAAAAAATGTGTATCCATTTGTCTACAGTTCTTTTTTCACCAATTCACCTAGTTAAGTGAACTTTGTTTCAGTAATCCTTCTTATGGATCACCTTGCAGTCCACCTGCATAGGGTGGTTTTTCTGGCTTATGATATTTTGCCTGTGAGTGTGTATAGATGTGAACACCCAAGACACATAGTACAAATTCTTCTCCTAGCAATGTACTCTGATTGTTTTCCCCAGAGAGGAACAATAAAGACTAACTAATTCATTTACATAGCATTGCATGGAAAATGCATAATCTACAAAATGTTAACATCTTTTTCCAAGAAAAAAGAATACTGTGTTCAGACACATAGCACATTTAGGAAATGCCAGATATTATATTTTTCTCATAAAGATCCACTGTAGCATGTCAAAAACTCCAGAAATCCTGCAAGAAAGCAACTCTTTCCTGTATAACTCTTCTTGATCCACCTTCTCCTCAGTTTATCAAATTACATAGACTTTTCTTGTTAGCATCACCTAGAACAATGGGAACTACTTTAACTCATTTTTTTTTTGTGGTTCTTACCATGTCCACCTTTTATCTTGGTACCTCCTGACGTGGTGGTGGGTGTGTGCCACCATCTGGGAAGTCTGGGACTGCTAGGTTTTTGGTCGCTTCTTCTACTTGTGGTTATCCCTTCCTGTTGGCCAGATTTGAGGACTGTTCCTTTATTCTGTCTCTTGGTTCATGCACTGGGATTGATATGGAGCTCATTTTTTTTTTACTTATAATTCTAAAAGCTTTTGAAGATAATAGGCAGGAATTAAATGCACCTGTTATAGCCATTCCTGCCTTTTCCCTCTAAGCAACTTCTACTCTTATTTTTTATTTTTATTTCTGTCTTTAAAAACTTTTTGTTCACCTCTTCAGTAATGGTTGACACTAAAGCTTATCCTGCTAAAATCATCCCACTTTGCTTTATCAGGCAGGTTTGAGCAGAAGGAAAAAGCTGTGGATAAGCTTGTTATCCTCAGGCCAAGAGACTTAGGCTCAAATCCCAGATCCACAGTGAACTAACTCTGTGAGCAAGACAATTTACCAAACTGCATCCGTAAAATGTTAATATAAATGGTGCCTGCCTCCCAGGTGCTGCTGACTCGAAGCAAAGCATATATACAGGGGATTTAGAACAGGGCCTGGCTCATAAGTGAGTGTTTGCTGTTACTGTTACAAGTCAACTGAATTTACTGGCCTGCTACACACTAAGCCCCTAAACATCATCTATTGTTAGTATCACCGTTAACTCTTTTGATAATTTTATTTGTTATATTCTCATTGTCTTGACTTAATGGTCACCAGAGAATCACTTTGATATAAACCATTTATAGAAATTTTAATTGTAGTGCCAAAGGTTCCTGTCATGAAATTGGTAATTTTGGGGGTTGATTTTTAGTAGCATGTACGCAATAAAGAACAGACTATTTTCTTTCTTGCTTATTTGAATTTCCGTGCCAAACTGAACCTGAGGGTAGAAGAGCTGTGCGTGTGGGAATGTGTCAGGATGTAACTAAACGAGCTTCAGGAAGGGAGAAGAGGCAATTATGTTAAACCTTCTGGAAATGTACAATCATTAAGGAAGCCACAGTTAATGGCAAAACAACCCAGTCCTTATTCCTGTAGTTTATTTTATATTTTTGCTCTGAACCGTTTTATTCCACTTTGCTGTGAGTGGAAGATTAGCTTCAGTGTAAGTTTGCTATCACAACCTAATCAAATGACTCCAAAAAACCAAGGGAAGTTTGTTCTACATCTTCTGTTCTATGTGTTTTGTTCTTAAATTTTTCTGTCCTTACTGCAGGGAATAATTGCTCAATAGTTTCAAATGTTGAGATAGTTCATATGAATCAAGGAATCCAGAAAGGACAAAAATTACAGACACCAACTTACATTTATTCGGAATGGTCATTATCCATGTTTTTTCAATTGGAATTATAATCTGTTAAAAAGTGGACCCGTTTTATTTGAAAGCATGCAGACTGGGGGCCTGTTGTGAACTCTCTGTGGCCAATAGTCATTGGATGAAGACTTGAGAAGAGACCTCTGGCTGAAGAGGTGCCCTGTATAGTCTCAGTCCAGTCTCTCTCTCTCTCTCTCTCTCTCTCTCTCTCTCTCTCTCTCATCTCTCTATCTCTCTGTCTCTCTCTCCAACAGTAGGATTAACTTATCTACATAAAACTTTTTTGGAGCCCAAACTTGAAGAAAGAGACCATAAAAATGGTAGAAGTGTGGATATCCGTTGGCTTTTCCTTATTCTCATTGTTCTCACAAGATTCTCTCTGGGAAACTTTGAGAACTTCAGGTTTAATAATCACTGATAAACAGAATCCAGGAATATCCTTGTTAAATTTGTCACTTTAATATATTAGGTGAAGCACTTAAAAAGATGTTTAAATTTTCATATTTTAATGGATACCTTTGAAGAGGGGTTGGCCAGCTTTTCTGAAATAGTTTCGGTGGGAAATGTTTTAGGTTTGGTGAGCCAAGAAAGGAAATTGAGAATAGGATGTAGATATTATATAAGAGAGAAACCAAATCCCCATAGCATCTTCTAACAAAATGCAAAGTATGATAATAATCATCATCACTGTGTAAAAGTTTTACATCTTAGCTAATGAGAAGAATCAAATTCTATTTTTGAAAAATAACATTTTGCTTAATTGGGGTTCAAGTTAGTATTCTCCATCACCAAATTGAGTGCAGATGTTCATCGGTACAAACAATGCTTGTGAAATGTAGAAAAACACATGGTGGGTGGGATTTGATTCATGGGCTTGTCAAAAGACAAAATTACTACTTAACTGAAATAAGATAGTCCAAACCTGTCTGTTCTTGGATTATAAAATTTGGCCCATAGAAACCTCCAAACACAGAGTTTGATGACTAAACAGACTTAACCTAAAATTTACCCTAAAAGTAACCAAGCAACTGAATCTCAGTCAATCGTAGAGGTCAAGCTTCAACCAATCACAGGCTGCCAACTGATCAGACCACATCCATATGAGGCAAAAACCTCTAGACACTATGCTTATATAAAGGCAAATGTTGACTGCAGCCAATCAGGTTGCTTCTGTATGTCGCTCTCTCTTCTCTGGCTGTACACACAAACTCCACACGCTGTGGTGATGGGGGCATTCTGAACTATCTTTGATCTAGAATGCTGCCCTGTTCTAGCACCTTGTCTTCTTTCTCAAGTAATCCTTGATATATTCAACTTGTCTCAGTTTTTCTTTTGATCTTATAAATTTAGTTTAAAGATCCAGAATCAGGCAACGTTCAGAATCAGAATAATGTCAGGAACTTTGGGACTTCAACATGATCAGCCAATAGTTACGGCTAGAAAATGGAAGTGAGGTAAAGAAACAGAAGTGAGGAATGGTGCTTAAGTGGTTCACCTTACTTGAATCTACTGTCTTCCTACAGTTGACTAAAGCTCAGCTGCTATAAATAACAGAAACTCAGCCATTTGTTTCATGAATATACTTCTAAATGTTTTAGTTTTATTTGGCATATTGGTTCAGTGTGATGGGCCCAGTACACCAGCCTACTCCAAATAAATGACCTTCTACAAATTTAATTTAACAGATCATGGTTTGTGGATTCTTGCTGTAGAATAAACTTTAGCTGGGAAACAGCAATTAGGAAATTTCAATTTGCTTTAAGGTGCTTTTGTTTTATAGAGATAGCAGTGAAACACCTTCTCACTGCTATTATATTGGCAATATTTTTTCTCTTTAAAGGTGAAATTGCAGTTCTCAGTGTGGATAAAGTAACGGAGAATCTTAACAATTCTATCTTTTCTGGAAGGGGATTTGTCAAAATGTGTCAAGAAAACTGAAAAAGTGCACGCCTACTTTGTTTTACCCAGTGATTTCACTTCTAGGAGTTTAACCGCATGAGGATTATATCGAAGTATTTATGTGCAAGATTATTTATTTTTTATTATAGAGAAAATCTGGGCACATTTTAAATGCTCAATAATAGGGGAATCAGTAAAATAAACTATTGTAGAAATATGAAGGAGACTATTATGTCACCATGGTGAATTATAATCTGGAGCTTTAGTGAATGGCATAGAAAGATGGTCACAATACACTCTTAATTATTTAAGAAAGCATGCCACAGACATTATGCATAGTATGATACCATTATTGCATGATAATGTGTGCAAGCATACATATAGAAATCAAACTGATAGAATGCATGCTAAAACATTAACCTGCTTATTTGTGAGATGGGAATGTAGATCATTATTTTTACTAGCAAAAAATTAAGTAATATTTCTCAAGCACTTAGTAATTGCAGGCACTCTGGGGAATACTTTACACAAATAATCCCATGTAATCTTTAAATCTATGCCGTGAAGTAGATATGCATATCACCTGTAATAATGGGCTAGGGGAAGTTAAGTCGTTTCCTCAGTTGACACAGAAACAGGAGGGTGTGGGTTTGAATTCAGATGTGTCAGATTCCAGAATTTGTACTGCTTTCTTTCATGCCATATGGATTCCCTTAATTTCTTCATGCTAATTTATTTATTCTTGCTCTAAATCATTAGTGGCTTTTTTTTCTAAAAGTCAAAAATGAGAACATTGAGTATCAGTACATTAACAACACTGAACTGCATGTAGATCTAACAAATCCTGATTTTCTGCTGTTGTTTCTAGGGACTTCCACCTACCTGTCCTTTCACTGATCTAAGGGGGTTTCCATGAAGATTTGCAAAGAATGGGTATTTCATTTGCTCTTGAGCCTAGTCCCCCTAAATTGTTTTTACCAAGATGAAGAATAATTGTGTATGTTCTTAAGGTAAATCCCTTTGCTTCAAGAGACAATCTGATTCTAAGTGGTTTTTAGAATCAGTGTAGGAAGAGGACAAGGTTGTTAACTGGTGATCAAGAAACTGCCTCTTCCCTTGCCACATCCCCTTGCCTCCCCTTGCCACATTTCCCACAAAGTAAAGAGGGATGGTAGTGGTCCAGGAGGAGAATACAAACTTATTCAATTTGAAGTCTTAAGTGCTTACTCACACAATAATGTGTCTACCACAAATAAATCGTCACGTGGATTTAAACTTCATGATATGTATTTTTCCCTGGATGCTGGGCTACAGATGCTATAAAAATGATGGCTGTTAAACTCCGACATTTTCTGTTCAGTAAACAAGATGAACTGTTCTCTCCTGCTAAATTGCTCTTTAGGATAATGAGTCCTGTCACCAAAGGTCTGTGATCATCTTGCCACTTTGGTTTGTGTGATTACTGGGTTACTGTGCATAGTCAACATGATCATTTTTTTTTTCTGACCTGCTTTGTCACATTTTTGGTATCCAGCTTGTTGAAAACAGAAAGTGGATAAATTCATTTTTCTTAGGAGTGGTGAAGAATCCTAGTTTTATTTAACGAATATAGTTCAAATGGTCTGTTGGAAATGATGCCAGATCACAGTGGACAGGTAAGGTCACCAAAAACTATTATAGGAAATGGGAAAAATCTCAAAACAATGGTAAGTTAAAAATGATTACAAAGAGCAATCTAGATACTGAACTGGGAATTTAATGACCACTATTGAGTGAATATTTTGGAGTAGGCAAAAATCATATTTTTCAGTGAAGGATATACATAGTTAAATGTACTAATTGGGGTGGGGTGGGGGAAGGATATTTATGTAATGGTTGCTTTTATTTCTTGTTAGTTCCCATTCATTTGTTTATTATTATTATTATTATTACTATTATTATTATATTTAAGAAGTTTTAAAAATTTGTTCTTTTTAGATGTACATGACAGTATAGTTTGACATATTATACATACATGGAGTATAACTTCCCATTTTTGTGGTTGCACATAATGTGGAGTTATACTGGTCATGTATTCATATGTGAATATAGGGAACTTACGTCTGATTCCTTCTGTCTTTCCTATTCCCATCACACCCCTCTTCCCTTCATTCCCCTTTGTCTAATCCAATGAACTTCTATTCTCCCAGCCATCCCACCCCTGCCTTATCATGTATCAGCATCCACATGTCAGAGAGAACATTTGGCATTTGATTTTTTGGGACTGGCTTATTTCACTTAGCATGATATTCTCTAGTTCCATCAATTTACCAGCAAATACCATAATTTCATTCTTCTTTAAGGCTGAATAATATTCCTTTTTGTATGTACACCACAATTCCTTTATCCATTCATTTGTTGAAGGCATCTACATTGGTTCCTTAGCTTAGCTATTGTGAATTGAGCTGCTATAAACTTGATGCGCGGCATTACTATAGTATGCTGATTTTTAAGTTCTTTGGGTATATGCCGAGGAGTGGGATAACTGAGTCAAATGGTGACTCCATTCCAAGTTTTCTGAGGTCTCTCCATACTGCTTTCTATAGTGGTTGCACCAATTTGCAGTCCCACCAATAATGAATGAGTGTACCTTTTCCCCACATCCTTGCCAACATTTATTGTTGCTTATATTCTTGTATTCTTGATAATTGGCCATTCTGCCTGCAGTATGATAAAATCTCAGTATGAGTGTACCTTTTTCCCTGCATCCTTAATATTATTATTATTATATGAAAGTAATATTTACTAAGCTCTTAGGCAATGAAGACAGAGCAGAACAGACCTGGCCACTCTCTGCTCTCATGGAACATAGTGTCCTGGATGGTTGGTAAGTACCTTGTAGTGTCATGTGACTTGGAATCTTCCTTAAACCATGAGGATGTGTAAATCTCCCACTTCTCATTTACATGGAAACATGATCATAGTCACCTTGAAAATGAAAGGGAGAAGGCAATGTGAAGAGTTGATTTTCACTAAGTGTGGGTGGCGCACTCCTATAATCCCAGTGGCTTGGGAGGCTGAGGCAGGAGGATTCCAAGTTCAAAGACAATTTCAGCATCTTAGTGACACTCTAAGCAACTTTCTGAGAACCTGTCTCAAAATAAAAAATAAAAAACAAAGGTCTGGGCTGGGGATGTGGCTCAGTGGCTAAGTGCCCCTGGGTTCAATCTCTAGTACTGCAAAAAAAAAAAAAAAAAAAAAAGGATGCAGTTGGAGAATATCATGCTAAGTGAGATTAGCCAATCCCAAAAAACCAAAGGCTGAATGATCTATCTGATAAGTGGATAATGATATATAATGTGGGGTGGGAGGGAGGCAAGAATGGAGGAAGGATTGCATAGAGAAAAGAAAAGAGAGGGGTGGAGACAGGGTGGGGGGAAGGAAAAAATTACAGAATGAGACAAACATCATTACCCTATGTACATGTATGACTATGCAAATGGTGTGACTCTATGTCATGTATAACCAGAGAAACAACAGTTGTACTCCATTTGTATACAATGAATCAAAATAAATTAAATAAAAAATAAAATAAATAAAAAATAAATAATCCCTTGAAATTAAAAAAAGGTAAGTTTAACAAAATAGATTTGTTTTCATGGTTATACCCAATTTAGATTGAGTTATATGTTGAAAATACTTCAGCATCACTGAATCAGACCAAAGAGGATTATCATTCTGGTAACTGCTGTATTTTCACCTGAGATCATAGAAGAAAACTTACTCCTTGAGTAGCTTTTGTTTAAGCAATGATTTTTTCCAATTCAGCATATTTGTTAAATATAAAAATATCATTAAAAAAAGAATTTTCAAAGTTAATGCTTTTTAGAAGAATTAAATGCAATTTGTTGCCTTTCCCACTGACACAAACATTTTTCTTATCAATTCTTCAAAATCTTGGTGTGGAATTAGAAGTTTCCACTAGCACTTTATTCTTGATCTTCATATAGTTGAGTGTCAAAGTGATTCAGGCTGCTTTGTCTTTTAACAGTTCTTTTAAATTAATTTCTGCATTGGTAAAAATTAGACCCTGATTTTAGAGACTCTTTTTGCAGAGGAGACACAACTTTGTTTCTACTCTCTTGGGATCTCTGGCTGACCTAAGGATGAAACTGGCATAAGATGAATGACAGCAGAAAAACAGATTTTGCATGTACATAGGAACTCCACTGGAAAATGACCCAAGAAAGTGACAAAATTCAAATGGTGACCAACAATAATAGGTTGAACAAAGGGTGGCAATTGGGGAAAAGTAACTAACATGTGTAGGCAGGTTAAAGAAGGTAAGGATTATTTTTATCAAGGTCTATCAATCAGACTTTTCTCTACCTCAATTCCCCATGTCTGGTGACGAAAATGTTTCATTTCTGCTGGGACAGAGAAAAAAGGAGAGGTGAGGGTGTGCCTTTGGTACCTACTGTTTTTCAAGAACCTTTAACTCAAGCTAATCCTCTTGCCCAAGTAGCATATTTCAAAGTGGCATATACTTCCATGCTTCATTCTTTGTTTTTTCTTAGTCTTGGACCAGGGTGCAGGGATGTATTTTAGAGGACAAGAGGGCTGCAGAAGCTCTAAGAATCCTATCCTCACATTCACAGTATTTGAGAAAAAGTGTTATCTTTCCTATGTTTTTTTTCTAAAGTTCTTTGCAGACTCTCCTTATGACTCATTGGCCTATACTTAAGCCAAAAGTCGAAGGGGAAATGGAACTATCGTGATTGACTTATTGGCCATTCCTGATTTATCCAGAGTCTGGAGAGCCTCCCTGAGGTCAATAACTTCTTGTAGAAGAACACACACAATTTAGTGGACTGACACAAAAGGAGAGTGAATGACTTTTGGATAGACATCCTACGATGTTTTCCAAAGTTGTTTTTGGCAAGTTAATGTTATAAATTTTGGCAGAAGTATTTCTTCTTACATTTGTTAAAAATTTTTCTCACTTCACAGCATTCTGATTTTTCTTCACTGTATTGCTCTTAGAAGTCATCCTTCATCAGCACTATAAAATATTTTTAAATAACTTGATATAGAATCAATTTATTGCAATTATCAAGGTGTTTGTACTTTTAGAACCACTACCTAAAATTTCAGCAACTACAAACGAAGTAGGATAAGGGAATGATTGTAGGAAAAGAAAGAAATTCTCCAGAAACTTCTCCATTTCTTCAAGTTGTGGTATCTGTAGCTTTTCAATCCCTATTTCTTTAGGTGTGTCTTTCAAGGTAGGTGGGTTATGTGAGATGAAAAAGATTGGGAAAACTGGAAGATAGAGTTATTGTCCAAAGTGTGTCCCCCCCAAATTCATATGTTGAAACATTCCCAATACCTCAGAACATTACTGTACTTGGAGATAAGGCATTTAAACAGATAATTAATGAAGATGAGGCTGTAACAGTGATCTTGAGTCTAACTGATGCTTCCTTAAGAAGAGATTAGGACACAGAGAGACACCAGGGGTATGTGCTGAATAAAGACCTCGTGAGGACACACAGTGAGAAAGAAGCTATCAGCAAGTCAAGGAGAGAAGCCTCAGAAGTAATCAGACTTGCTCACCTGTTGGCTTGAACTTCAAGACTTCAGAACTGACTTCTTTCAAGTCACCCAGTCTGTGGCATTTTGTTTTGGCATGCTAAAAAACAAGTAAGAATGGTATTTAGTCCCATCTTTTAATGAATACCTACAAAATTGTTAGGAGGCCTTTGTGAAGCCCCACTTAAGGTGGGAATGATCTCTTTTTAAGATCTGAAAAACTGATTTAGAGAGGGTTAAATAACATGTAAATGAAAGAATTGGGAATCAATAATATTTCTCATATACTGTGCAGTCTTAAGGTACCCTTGTCAATTAATAAAAATGTAGTCAAAACAGACCTTGTTGAATTCTTGTTTGCCAGGCATTGTGTGCTAAACACCTTGCATGAGTTAGTGTGTTTTTCACTCACAATGACATTCTGATGTATGGACTATTATTATTGTCCACATCACAGATTTTAAGTCAATTCCCTGAGATAACCTAGGAACCAAGCAAGGCATGGACTTGCAACTGAAACCTGGATAATCTGACTCTAGAGAATACTCCATTATCTGTCATCTGAGCCACTTCTTAACTAAATAGATCATCAGTAGGAAAGATTTATGGTGTAAAGCTCAAGCCCAAAATTACACAGACCATCCATAGAAGAGCAAACACACAAATTTAGTGCTATAATAATCAGTGAATGGATCTTGAAGGGATTCTTTTTTTTTTTTTTTTTTTTGAAGGGATTCTTAAAAGGCAAATGTGAAATAATATTTCTCATGAAACTGGTAGATGCTTGGAAATACATTTTTTTTAATTGTTAAAGCTTGTAGATTAATCACTTAATCAATGAAAGGGTCAATAAAGAAGACACAGCAGTCCCTGAAATGACACTGATACCAGTTTTGGAGATCAGTAACTGGTCCTTGTTCCCCCAATGTTGAAGATTAAACACCCAAGAAACCAAGGCAAGCATAGAAAGCAAGTTCTATTTAAGAGATGGACAGAGATAGACCTCTTCAGAGAGAAGTGGGACCCAGAGCTGGGAGCCATGGAAGGGGGCATGTGTTGCTCTTTTATAGACTTGCAGAATCCCCTCCCCTTCACCTTTTTTTTTTCTTCTTCTTCTCTGTTTGTGCCTTAGGGACCAGTTACTGATCTCCAAAACTGGTATCAGTGTCATTTCAGGGACTGCTGTGTCTTTATTGACCCTTTCATTGATTAAGTGATTAATCTACAAGCTTTAACAATTAAAAAAAATGTATTTCCAAGGAGCAGCACAGAGGGTAATCATTTGTGTTGGGAAGTGGGATCCCCATCCCCCTGGAGGTGTTAGCAACTGGTTGAGTGGTTGAGTGGTTGAGCGGTTGAGGGGGGAAATGCAATCTGGAAGTTAGGTGTTAGCCACCCATTGTCTTCTCTTTGATACCAGCCCTCATATTCTCAACCCCAACATTCATTACCTACACTGACTGCCAGGCCTCCCACCCTCTGCCTCAGTCTGTTGAGGAATACGACATTTCCTGTCCTCTCCCGCCAGGCAAAGCTGCAGGCAGATTGCTTTTTGGCAAAGAAAGCATCTGGGGCGTCAGTCCAGTGGACTCATTTTACAAAATTATGCTCTGAACCTAGTGTTCCCACTATCCTCATACATCATATTAACATCATATTAACAGAGTGGCAAGGTAAATTCTATTTTTTTATAGGGACATGTTAGAATTAGGGCTCATGTGACAAGTATCCATTATCAAGTAAAACACAAATGTTACCAATACATGCTTTAAGACAGAGGCATATACATTGAATATAAATTTGTAAGATATCTTAAAATAAAAAACGACTTAAGTTCCCCAAAATGGGCATGATAAAATGCTCTTCCCTTATTTTACCAATTTTAAGGTACTCTAAAGTTTGCAAAAAGGTGAAAATAGGTTTGTGATGTATAACTGTAAAAAAGAAAGGAGTCATTTCTGGTGATGGCAGATGGATGGTGTCAATGAAGTCACAATGTGCCTTATTTTCCCCCTAATACTGGTTGTATCTCTCTCACACAGCTTAGTGGAATCACTACCCAGAAATCAATGGATGAATGGAAAATGCAGTAAGATGTGAAGCATGATGGTAGTTAGCAACGAATGAAAGTTCATGATACGTGAGGAACTCAGAAGCAGGACTGATGCTAGGTGTTTCTGGGATTTATCCCTTTTGAGCTATAAAAACCTTTCTTGGTTAATTGAAGTATTATCTCTCTTGCCATTAATAAATGATATGTAAAATATGCCATATGGTTTTGCACTAAAATTATTTCTGCTTTGAGAATTTTTACATCAGCCTTTGTTATAAACAGGTCCTCAGAAAGCTCATGATTGAGAACGATTTCTATTGAGTAGCATCAAGCATACTATTGGTAGGAATAAACTTAGAAAGTATATCAGCCAAAATTATGCCACCGAGATTTTTATGCCACTGAGGATAGGGTTTGTAAGATGAGGTATTTTAAAAATATGCCTCACTTTCTTATAAAGTGGAAGATCAGTAGATTCAACAACTAACCCTCCAAAATTCTCTAGCAGGCAGGGATAATAGTCATGACTCCTTACTTCTCAGGGAGAATAAGAAATACTCAGACAGGTCTTTGACAAAATTAAGTGAAGAAATTTCTTCAGTGAATTCGAAAACTTCTTACAACAACTAAATAAGATTTTTTGATCTGATTAATAATTTTCCCTACACATGTAAGGTCACAATTGCTGAGAAATCTCACCTTGGATTTATCAAGATGACCCTTACACAATTGGCAATGATACCAAGTTTCCCAAGACTGTTCACTGCCCAGCCTCCTATATCATGACATAGTTCCAGAATTGTCCCACTTCTCACCACCACCATGATTTCACACCCAAGGTGCTAGAACGCCTTCTGTTTGGTTTCTCTTTTCCTATGCCTTGTCTCTTCTGCAGTCTATTCCCAGTTCAGATGCCAGAGTGATGCTTTTAAGCGTAGGTCAGTTCCTGTACTTTCTGTTTAAAACTCTTCCTGGCTTTTTCTGGTTTCATTGTAATAAATGTCAAAGGTCACGAGATCTGTCTCCCCTTCCAGAATTTTGTCTCACCTTATCTACTTCTCTCCCTGTTGTTCCCTCCCTTCAAGTCACATTGGCCTTTGAGATGTTGTCTCTGGGCTTTTGCACCTGATATTTCCTCTGTCTCGAACATTCTTTCAACAGATATTTGTAAGGGTTGCTATCTCATCATGTTTAGGATTTTTCAAATGTCTCTTTTTGAGGTCTTCCCCAACTCCCAATTATTTAAAACTGCAATCACCACACTTGCTTTGTATTTTTCTATAGTATATTTTACCACCTGACTTGGTATAACTTTCACTTAGTTGTTTATTGTCCCTCTTCCCTCCCAGAATTGAAATTCTATAAACTCTGATTGTCTCTCAACTTAAGTTATTCCCTTTTTCCTCAAGGTAAAGCCCCTTTCCCTCTTTTTCTAGAATTTCCCTGTATGTAGTAAGTACTATGTAAACATTTGAATATATAAATATATGAAAAAATTGAATGACATCTAAATATAACTTGTATAATCTTTTGGGAGGTATGAAATAAAATGGTGATTTTTGGCATTATTTTTTATCTTTTAACAGAAGAATTCAATTGTATAAAAAGTAAATGATACTCTTTACAATAATTAGATATTAGTATAAATGGTAGGCAACATAAGGAATTAAATAAAATTAGTCAAGCCAAAGTTTACCTTTTCATTTTTAGCTGAGAAACATTTTTCTGAAATAGAGTTTTGTTTCCTTTTACTTTAGTGGTTTTGAATGCTTCCTTGTGTTTTTTTGGTCTCAAAAATGGATTATCCCTGCAAGTTATCTGTGGATGAGTGAAATCTGTCACATTTATAAATGATCTTTTGAATGCCAGCACAAATAAAATGGAGAAAAGTTAGCTAAAATTAGATTTTTGAATAACACCCAAGCTCTAAATAAGTGATTTGGAACTGTAGGGTGCAAAAAGAACCCCCTGGAGCTACCTGGCATATACAGCTTCC
Organism: Glaucomys volans; assembly: GCA_020662805.1. Classification (NCBI taxonomy): domain Eukaryota; kingdom Metazoa; phylum Chordata; class Mammalia; order Rodentia; family Sciuridae; genus Glaucomys; species Glaucomys volans. The sequence continues at coordinate 18,261 of JAJEJO010049614.1, forward strand.
TTGGCTTCATTCCAGGCTTGCTCTGCTGGAATCTCTGAAGTTCAGTCCTAGGAAAGTGTGCTTTAACAATGCCCCCAAGGATTATGGTGCAGGAGCTCTGAGGACCTTGCTTTGAAATGGAGTACTCTGATCTTTCAAGAGATGTTCAGTTATCTTTCCTAGAATCAAGCAAAGGCAAATGGTAAGGAGAAAAATATCATAAATTTCATTCCTGTAGAGACTATCCACTCCACTCCATTATCTTGCTACCACTTGTGGCTTGGCTGCAAACTCTCCACCATCCCCAGGGTGCCATCTTGCATTTGTGCTAAGGCTTGTGGGGTGGGGGTGGGGGGTAACGAGTAACTTCAACTAAGCTCTGCTTGATCGATATTAATCTATTACTCTGAAAAAGTAATTCTAGGGCAATGTCAGGTAACTATAGGTAATCAGAATCACCTCTGGGCCACATTTGCTGTTTTGGTATCATTTGCTCCACAAATGGCCACATTTTTTTGTCTGAGGGTTTTTGTTTTCTTGCTCCTCTCTTTATCCTATGAGAATCAGGTGATTAAAGAGGTCAGAATATGGCACTCTGTTACCATGGAGACCTGAAGCTACTCAGCTCTTGTGCTGGTTGTTTTTTCCCCTCTCCGACCAGCTGTTATTCTGTCAGAGTAAAGGATTTTTACCAAGTGGAAACAGGAGCCTTTTAAAATCTTTCTCTCCGGTTCTAGCTTGTGTGAGGCAGGTGAGCCCCTACACCGTTTTCGTCATTATGAGACAGGGCCAAGAAAATGTTGGGATTTGAGTGCTGATACTTCCTGTCACCATGATGTTTGGTTTTTGGACTTGCAATTATTTGGTCTTAGGCTTCCCTTAGCATCTTTCAGCCATGAGAGGGAAGACATGAAGTGCTTTTAATGCACTTACCTCCTGCTATGACAGAAGGAAATTGATATGTGGTAATTATCAAGTATTTGATAAAGTTCTCCTGACCCCTTGGGGCACTACGTCTAGGCTCTCTACTAAGTGCTTTATACCCATTATCTCATTTATCTTCAAACTATGAAGTAGATCCTATTTTGTCCCTTTTAGAGAAGGAGAAACTGAAAGACATTGTGTTGAAGTGACTTGTGCACTTAGATTTACCAGTGATAAAAGCAAGAGTAGAACTGGGCAAGTTAGCCTTGGTGCTCATAGTAGGACTGTGATCGCTGCTCCAGAGAAGCTCTTGCCACATCAATTGTGTGCATCACGACAGTAATGCTCTGTCACCATAATTAAGGTCATGTTCGTGACAGATGTGGATGTGAACGAACTCTGGTTTCTTCTGGTTACTGGTTTTATCACTGATTTGAAGTTGCTTACCTAAACAATAAGACATTAGACCCGCACTAGCTTTGTTGTATATAACACCTCTGATGTATGGTCACAATGGAAATTGTTATTTAAGTTGTTTTTCAGGAATTTGGAGGCAGTCTTGTCTGGCTCCAATGGTTGAAACTACTGACCCTTTCAGTTGGGCCTGTGTGGGTGTCTGATTGGTGACCTTTTAATATCAGAAGGTCAGAACACCCAAAGGTCATGCTAAGGTTGCAATTTTCTGAACATGCATCTTATGAAGAGCCATGAATGTGATTATGTGTATGCAGACCACCAATTCCTCCATTCTTCCTTACTTCCAATTTCCTTTTCCCAAGCCTTAAAGTACCCGCTTTTTTATTCCCATAAAAACCCTTAAACTCTATCCCAGGGAAGCAGATTTGAGACTTGCTCTCCTTACTCCACATGCATGACCACTTTATGAATAAATTTTATTTTTTGCAAAACTCTACACTTTAGTGATTGGCATATTGTGCATTGGGCAAAAGGCACCTAGTTCAGTAACAGTGGGAATTCCTCATGCAGTGCACAAGAGCAGCGAGAAATGTGAGAGGGGTAAGGCCAGGAATAATACCTAGCAAAAGGTTGGGGGGTCGTGAGACTGGGGCATGACTATCCAGCCTTTCATTGTCAGCTGGATAATTCTAGAAGTCATTCCATAAACTTCTTGGAGTGCCTGGCAGAATGTAGAATCCATTCTAGAGGAATATATGAGTGACCTTGATAACACACCTTATAATGATTTTTCTTTTTTCCTGCCTTAGCCTCTATACTTTTACTCCTGCTTTCTGGAATCTACCGCTACAAATCTAGAATCAGCACCTGTACACAGTCTTTGTGTCAGGCTCTGCTTTCCAGGGGGATACAAATTGAGAACCAGAGTAACTTAACAAAATCCAAATTTATAGTGATTCTGTGGTACTGAGAGTATAACCTCCAAGACTGTGGCCAACTCTGTGTACTTAAGACACTTTGGTGTAGGTGTGTGGATCCTGGCTCTGTCACTTATGTATCTCACAACACTGGGACTGAATCAAACACTCTGAGTCTCAATAACTCACCTGGAAAAATTGAAAAAGTAATATTACCTGACAGGATTGTTGTAAGCTTGCTCAGAACTCTGACAGAAGAGTTCTGTTGGAGCTACCATCGATCCTTCCCTCACCTTTGGACTTCCGCTCTGACCAGATGTGGAGGAATGTTAGGTTAAAACATGGAGAAGTGTGACAGTCATGCAGATAGGTGTATAATAACAGAGAATTCAAAGCATGTACTTTCTTTTCTGGGAGAATAAGTTGAATTAAATGCTGGTTAGGGATCTTTGTGCATACAAATGTAAAATTTCCATGACAATATTTTTTCAATGTTCATATAAGGAGTTTTATAAAATATGCTTGCTTTCCTCCATTCCCCTTAAAAGGAAAAAGCTATTATTCTACTATAACATGTAAAAAAGTCCCGGGCCTCCAAAAAAAGCCCAAAGCTTCTATTTGAATTATGCCTCCATTTATTAAAATGCTTCTACTTTATTAAATTTAATGTCTCTTGTTGTTAAAGAGATGTTACAGTGAATGGGAAAAGAAAGTTGGTGAGTGCAGAATGGATCCAGAGTTGCCTTGGAAACAGTAAGTTCAACCAATCAGTGAAAAGAGAGTGTTCATCCAGGAAGTCTTCAAATTGCCCCCAAAGGCCATCTGACTGAATAAGTGAACTGCATAACCATAGCCGATGCTCTGTGCCCACCGTGCAACTCCAAATCATGGTAAGAGTAAAAGAAAACTTAACTTGAATACTCAACTCTGCAGCCCAGAAGATAACAGAAGTCATCTAAGCTGCAATTCCTTCCTTTACTTTAGCAAATAACAAGAGAGACAGTGGAAATAGTGATAATAATGATTCTCATGTCTAAAGCTTTTCCCACATTTTCAAGCTGCTTGATGTCCATCGACCCCCTTGATCCTGTAAGATGGACAGCCTTGGCCGTACAATCTCCCAGGATCACAGAGGACAACACTGAGACACAAGGGGATTTGTTCATGATTGTAAAAATAATAAATGGGACTGGATTCCTGAAACGTTTGTGAAATGTTTCCCTTTCTGCTAAAGAACAGCCTAGGGATATCTTTGAGGAGAATAAAGGAATTAGGTGTCATTTTCTTTGGTCAGCTTCTGGGAGCTGAGGTGCTGACACACTTCACCTGAGTCCATCTCCTCTCCACCTTGTCTTCCATTTCTGCTCGAATGCTTTTTCTGCAGGACAATTCCTCTGTGAAGTCTTTTTGAATTTAGTCTATACCTACATACATATCATATGTTATCTTTCTTGACTTTCCACAGCATTTAATCCTCAGAGCAACCCATGAGGCACATAACCATTTTTGGTACTCTTTCATGTAGGAGAATCTAACTTCTGAAGACAAAAATTATAAACTTAGGATATGAGTACCCCTTTCTCCAATTTCTGGCAGTGTTGGAGACAAATTATGTGTTTGGATGTTTCAATTGATAGTAGGATGGTTTGCTGCAGCTTCTTTACTAGCTGTGGTGATTGTTATTGTTTGCTGGTTTTTTGGTGTGTGCAGAAATGTAATACTAAATTTTGTGGTATCATAACTCTTTTATGACCCACCCAAAGTCTTAGAAGCAAGTTAACAGATTGTTGACAGCATCAGCACCTCCTCTCCATTGCTACAAGTTTGCTGGATTTTTGTGCTAATCTAGCAAATCCAGGAGAGTTTGGCTGCCAGAATCTTAAGATGTTTTACTGGGCATGACTTAAATTCATATCTGTGCATGTCTTCCTACATAACAGGTTTGAGCTATGTGTCATTAACAATCCTTTAAAGGCCAATAGGCCAGAAATGGCTGCTCTCTACTCATCCTCAGACCTGAGATGATAGAAGCCTGCCTTCTTCAAGGAGGGCTTCCATGTTCACCCTGAGGGTATGGCTGCATTCAGTGATGCAGAGGGAGAAGAGTGGGGAGGAGCACTTGGTTGCCTTTTATGGGCCAGGACTGGCTCTCACACACACTCATATTCAAAGGTATCGCCTAACTGGAAGGAAATGGGAATCCAGTCTGCGTGTCCAAGAAGAACAATCTGTGATGCCTCCTCTACTCCATCACCACTATAATTTATATTTGATAATAAATATTCGGTTTCACAGTGTTATCTGGAGAAGCCAAGAAGAGTGGAAAAGAACAAATTTATGAATGCTTCCTTTATTCCCAAACAGAGGTTTATCTTTGGAGGTATCAATCACTGGTGTTATGGCTTTCTAAATTCCTTTCAGCTAGAATTTTTTTGTGGGTTTCAAGAATTGAACTCAGGTGCTCTCGACCATTGAGCCACATCCCCAGCTCTTTTTTGTGTGTTTTATTTAGAAACAGAGTCTCAACTAGTTAATGAGAACCTCGCTATTGCTGAAGCTGGCTTTGAACTCCAGATCCTCCTGCTTCAACCTCCTGAGCCACTGGGATATACAGGGGTGTGCCACTACTCCCGCCAGAGACAGCTGCAGTTGAAGGGATTGCAAAATGTCCTTGGAGAGCAAATTAACTATCACAAAGGCTTTGCCTAAAGGCAAACAAAAGGGGAGAGAGATACTGCTTGGTCAGGCAGTGTTTGAATACTCCAGGTTTCCGGATTCAGGCTCCTCATCCACCTCATCTCCTTTTTGTTGGAATAGTCAATCCCCCTTTACAATCTCACACATTTAGCTCTCCTCCCTGTTGGGAAAATAGGCAGGGGGTTGGGTTTTAAGGAAGAAGGCCCCAGGATTTGTGATGGAAAAGAAGGAGGACTAGGGCTACGGGAAAGCAGGTAGCTCAGGCCCTGGTTCTCTGAGGGAGTTCTGTGAGCGTCCTGTTAGGAAGTGAATTGTCAGATTTCCATGAAATCACTAATGCCAGGCAGCCACTCTCCTCCCCTGAACCTCTTCCTTAGGTTAAACGGCTTTGCTCCCCTCTGCGTCCACTGTGTAGGTTTGTTTTAATTTTTACATCTGCCATAAAAATTAGCTCCTCGTGAAAACTTACTACTTCATTAGTTTCCCCTTTTTGTGACCTTTCTCCCAGAAATGCCCTCTGCTACCTCTGCAGAGTGTCATGTGAATTATTTTCTTATATTAAGAAGCCATAAAATGGAAGACAAATAGTGCCATCATTGTGGATTCATTACCACAAGTACAGGCAACTTGGTAAGATTTGTAATAAAATATATGTGTTTGGAGAAATGTAACAAATTCTTAATAGTGAAAGAGGGATGAGAAAATTACATATATTATTCCTTTCACATTGCCAACATTGCTATGAAACAGATATTATTATCCCATTTTTTTAATAGAAAGGAAATTTGAGGCATTAAGTGTTTAGTCATCTTTCCAGGGTCTAATAGCTGCTATTGTAGGAAGGTTTTCAACTTAGTTTTTATTCCAAATCCTGTGGATTTGATCTTTATACCAGGTTACTTCATCCTGGGATTTATACTTTAAAATACTTTTCGTTTGCTCTTAACTACTACTTAAAAGTATAAAACAGGAAATGGGGTTGTTGGATCACAATGACTTCTTAAATTCATATCTGTGCATCGCATTGGATGAGGTGTTAGGAAAATTCCTACCCCTAGAAGCTCATGTTTGAGCCCATGGACCTGTCAAGGATTTCTGGTAGCCTGCCTGCATGTGCCACTTGAGTTTTATTTGGATGTCAGGGCTTGCATTTCACTGCTGATGCCTGGCTTTCCTTTAAGATTTACTTTGAATGCCACTACTTCAAAGAACCTTTTCTAGATTTCCTCAAAAGAAAATGTCTTTCTTTCCCATACTCATATTTTCTCAACATTTAGTGTGTTCAATGGAGTTTTTATATATGACTTTGTTTCTCTCATGTAAGGGTTTCTAAAAGGAAGGGTCACATATTGGACATGCTTTTAGGCTTGACAATGCAGGCCTGGTTAGTAGAGCCTCTAAGTGTGCTATGGACATCTAATGAAAGGAGGCCAAACGCCTTTCCTGAGCTTGAGTATAATACTTCTTTAACTTTGCCTTTGAATGGAGAAAATCCTATTATGAATTATTAAATTTGCTTCAACCTATCTTTAAGAAATTTTAGAAAGGAAACAATTTAAAGTAAAACTGACAGGTAGGAAAGAAACTTGATTTATTAGGTAATTTAGTCTTCTCAGACTTTTCCAAATTTGCTCTAAAACTTGTATCATCAACTTTTTTTTTTTGCTTTAATAGTAGATTGGGTGAGATATTTATGAAAGTTTCAACTTTTACCATTTACATTTTACCCATGTAGGAGATACAGGGGCACACTGCAGGCTTTGCATCGGGTGTTGCTAAGGGTGGTACAAGATCACATTTTAAAAACTGAATTGCCTTGTGTGAAAAATAAACCCACAGGTTCAAAAGACATTGTGATAATTCATTGAGTTTCTTTATTTGCTTCTTTGAAATCATTAAAAAAAAAATAATCTAACTCCATTTCACAGAACTTGAGAAAGGAAGATTTCACATTGTAAACGATGAAAATACTGATCTTCACAACAGTAGTGTTGTAAAAATGTTAAAAACTTCTTTCCCTCATTCTAGAATTGGAATTAATGTTTACTTTTTCATTAGTTATATATTTTTCCTTATATGTTATCTGCCTTTTTGCTTTAAGGAAGCTTTGATTTTCTGTGGTAGCTTGTTATGGTTTACATACGAGGTGTTCCCCAAAAGCTCACAAATAGGATAATGCAAGAAAGTTTAGAGGTGAAGTGACTGGGTTATGAAAGCCTTAACCTAATTAGTGCATTAATCTCTGCTAGGGATAAACTGTTAAATGTAGGCAGGTTGGGTGTGGCTGGATAAATCATTGGTGTTGTGCCTTTGGGTTTATAATTTGTGGTGGTGAGGAGCATGCTCTTTCTATTTTCCTCTCTTTTTCTCTGCTTCTGTGTGTCACGATCTGAGTTGCTTTCTCCATCACACTGTTCTGCTATGATGTTCTGCCTCACCTCAGGCCCTGAGGAAAGGAGTCAGCTGCCACACTTTTCCTCCTCTAAAATTGTTCTTGTCAGATCTTTTGTTCATAGCCATGAAAAAGCTGACTAAAACATAGCTGCTCTTGAAATTGACCAGAATCAGTTCAATGCATTAAGAAACAATTGATTTCTATCACACAGATTTTTTAGTGATCATTTCCCTGAAGTCTTTCTTTTCTTTGAAAGGCTAACTGGACATTTTGTTTAAAGAAATCAAACTCATGGTTGTAAGTACAATAACTTATGCTGTCTATAAAGCTACAATTAGGTGGAAGACTCAAGCTATTCCATGTTGTAAGTAGAATGAATTTGAACAATTACAATAATGCTGATATGTCTTATTCTGTGATTAAAATTGATAAAAATGTGGTAATGCTTCCTAAGAGAAAGGACTTGTGCTTAACTTACAGGGTCTTGAGTCTTTCACATTCCTGCTTTTCTAAGGTGTCTCTTATATTTCAAATGCAATGTTTCATTTTGTTGATCCCTCAATTGATCATCCTCATTACTGGGGCTGCTGACAGGATCATGGAGGTGACCTGTGATAACCCAGTACGTTGCATTGCACTCTGAGAAGCACCAAAGAAGGAGGAAGAATAAAGTAGATCAAATAACTTTGACAGAAGTCTCCAGTAGGGCAACTAAGGATGACACAGGACATCAATTTTCTGCGTAAGTATGTATGACTTCAAATGATTTATTGAAAGTTACATACTTTATATCTAAGTTCTTTTGAGAGAGTATGAAGACAGTTTTTTTAAAAAAACTATTTAAAGAAAGAAAAAGGGTTTCATAAGTCCCGTGGGAGAACTAAATGGAAAGGAATAAGAAATCATTTAATTAAAACTAAATTTAAATTAAATCCTCATTTATATTGAAACCTGTTCTACCTAATGAGGACTCGTGTCCTTGCTTACCTCCCAGAAGTTTGCAAAGGTAAATATAGGCATTTTGGGAGAATGCATTGAGTGACCTTCTGCTGCTTTTCCTTCCCTCCTCTTCCCTGCCTACCTCTCCATCCCCAGTGTTGTCCTTTTTCCAGGTTGATGGGAAAGCTGGGCGAGAAAGCAAGTCCAGCAGTGAGCTTCCAGATTGCTCTGAATCCTGCTCAAAGCAAGAGGGGAGTTCGCATCTGCCTTCTCTCAGTGTGGGTTTCCTGAGCATCTGGGAATTCCTTCCAAGCAGTATGGATTTGATCAGATATGACACGGAGGAAGAATAGATAATGATATGATTTTTCAGCCACACTGATTCTGAGGACAGCAGAAGAAGAAGCAGGGCCAGCGAGTTCTCTCTCAAAGTGATCGATTCAGATTATCCCATGTGAGTATAGGGACTACTGTTGGCCAATGTGACCTAGAGTTCAGTGACATAGTTGAGAGTGAAAAGAGGCCCCCAACTATTGATGATTAAGAAAACACAACAGGCTTAAACTAGGGTCATCCCAGGCAAATCAGGACTTTATATATTATTATATATTACATAACATTCTTTCTCATTGTAACACCATTCTATGCCTGGGCACAAATCCTTCCACTTCCAGATTTTTCATCAGGAGAGAACTAACTAGACCCCATAATACTTGGGGCTATTTACTGCCTGCTTTATTTGCTTGTGGCTCTTCTTATGATGTTGCCGTTGGAAGATGCTGCATTTCGTACACTTAGATGAAGCAGAAGTGGAGTCTGCACGGTGTAGCTGACTGAGACCTCTAACTGCATGGTCAGGTTCCTTCTGTGTTCCTGTCCTTCCTCACTCAGTGTTGAAAGAACACAAGAATACAATCCATTTCACAGTTTTTTCTCTTCCTAGTATTTTTCTCCCACTCCAAATTTTGGCTGGCCAGCAGAAGTACACCTGAATTGACTAATTAAACTTTCTCTGTTACTTCCAAAGTTGATGTCTCTGCCCTTCCCTAAGAATGGAGATTTCCCTCTTTGGTGAACACCACTCCTGATTTTTCAGAGAAATGGTTGCTGTGTTCTTAGTTTTTCTATCTTATACAGAATGCATTTATGATTTTTCTGTATTTTAGTATGCTTACTAACAATTCAATAATATTTGGATACCAAGATGTGCACTAAATACTAATTACATACCTTCCTTTTGGCTGCAGAGTAATAACATTTTAGGGAAAAAAATCATACTTTTTAGAAGGAAAGTAGAGTTCTTTAAAAATGTACTTTTTTTTTCACTTTTGAAGGTGCCTTTTAATGATATATTCTTCAAGACTATCAGAGAAAGAAACTTCTACAACCAAAGGGAAGATCTTATATCAGGACTATATTATTATTATTATTATTTTAATTTTTAATTAATTTTAAAATTTGTTCTAATTTGTTGTACATGATAGTAGAATGCATTTATACATTTTGATAGATCAATGTACTTCTTTTATACCATTTAAGTATTTACAAACTTATATGAAATTGGTTGTTGCCTCTAAGATGTAATATTTGGATACAATACAAATAATTCTAAAATTACTTGTATACTAATGAAACCAAAGGTAAATGTTCTAAAGTCACAAAAATCAAAAGTCGGTTCTTGCACTCTAGATTATGTATTTATTCATACAGATTTTCTTCTTTGCTTTTATACCTACTATTGAACCTAATTAAATCATTTTATTTTGTCAATATTTTCAAATCATGAAGGTAATCGTCATTGACATGAACATAAATAGAAAAAAATGGGAAGTAAGAAAGAAGCACCTCCAGAAAGATGGAGCAAGACCTCCAAAGCCAATTCTTCCATAAGATCAAAAAAAAAAAAAAAAAATACTGACCAGCCTTTTCATATCTCTGAAAATTCATTGAAGACTTGTGGCAATTTGTGGGCCATTTATTCAAGCATGTGTTAGCTGAAGCTTGGTAAGAACAGTGAGCACGGTGGATTTTTAGTCTGTCCTATCTATACATCTTTCTCTGGCTTCCTGTTTGTGAGGTTGTTGATTTTTAACAATCCCAGAGAATTGTTACTGACTGACTTTTCTGTTACCTTGCTTACCAGCCTGAAGTCCAATGCTCATGATGTGCATTTGTATGACACCAAGCCTTGCTCTGGGAAAGATGCAAACAGTAGTGCAGCCCAATCCCGCAGCTTCTCCATCCTGAAGCCACATGGTCTTATCTGCAGGAAGCGGCTGTTGCAAAGGAACAGTGCCAGGGCAGAAGTGCAATTTCTCACACCAGAGACCTCCACCTTGAAGGTGTCTTTCTCCTCTCCAAATAAAGTCAAGGCCCTGGTCTCACATTTCTTCCCAGAGGAACTGTCACTAGCTGAGCTAACATTCCTTCCTTACAGAAGGAAAAGACTTTTTAAACTTGAAAGCACCTTTAGAAAAAAACACCACAACATTAAAGACAAACAAGCAAACAATACTAGATAAGCAGATACGTAGACCAGAGAGGGGAGTTAAATGAGCAAACAAAATCTTTCCAGAGAAGTGGGGATTGTGGCAAATACTGTAGGTTGGCTCAGTTTCACGTCTGGGCAGATTTTGCCTTGCCTTCATCTGCCATGGAGTCAAGGGGACTGAAAATCAACCATGAAAAATCCTTGCGACATGAGTTGGACAGATGATACAATGAGACTGGTAAAAGAGGAAGTCTGCTAAGGACTTTTAGGAAAGCCTTTGCTTGCCCCATAGAGATACTGCTTCTGCGCTTTTTCCTTCCCCTTGGCCTCTCTTCTTCCTGTCACCTGTGACAAGATGGCTGGTGGTAAAACACCATCCAGCTACTACTATGAGGGAAAGGCAGTGGGAAGGAGAGACCTTGGCCTGACCACTCTGAACTACTGAACCAATGCCAGCAACCACTTCCAAACCTCTTGTTATTTGTGAAAAGTAAACAGGCTAATTTACTTAAGAAACTACTTAATCAGATTTTCTGTTACTCACAGGATAAGTAATTCCTAACTGATGCAGATAGGAAATTGTACATATGAAGCAGAAAAAGTCATTTATGTAATTCATCTGGAAATACTTAGTATGAAAAAAATATGATGGCTTAAATAAAGATCTCAACAGAGGGGTTAAGTAACAATGGATGTAATGGAAGATAAATTAGGAAGCTGGAAGATGAAGTCCAGGATCTTTCCCAGAAGGAACTAGAAAAAGATAAAAATAGAGATGTATAACAAAATTGAGAGTTATAAAAAATGAAGTAATAGCACCAATATCAGAATAAGGGGTATTTCTGATAGAAAGACAAAAAATGAAAGAAAATAGTTGAAAAACAATGATGAAGATTTTCTCCAATCAAGGGAAGATATTCATGCATTTAATTGAAAGATATTATGCAGTGTGAAGCAAATAGATAAATGAGAACTTACACGAATGTATCCTATGGTGAAATATAAAAAAAGTCAAATGGCTTCGAGAAATGAAAAGCATATTTCCTCAATCTCTCAGGGCTGTATTGTTATCGGATGGTTCAATGGCAATATTGGATAATGGATTAATATTTATTTTTATTTTTGGTGTTGATGGTTAAAACCAGGGACTTACACATGCTAAGCACATGTTCTACCACTGAGTCAAACCCTCTCTTCACCTTGGAAATACTATTTTTAGAGTGTTGAATAAAAGATATTTGGTTATCACTTGAATGCATGAAAAACAAATCCTCACATGCACAATGCTTCAGAAGGCTTACCATGCAAAGCTTCTTTTTGAAAATACTCTAGGACAAAGATCAGAGAACACACTGTGGGGCAAAGCTTGTCCACAGGTGCTTTTGTACACAAAGCTTTACTAGAACACTGTTTTGTTCATTCATTTGTATATTGTCCGTGGCTCCTTTCCTGCTATAATGGCAGAGTTGAGAAGTTGTGACAGAGATTATATATTCCACAAGCCTAAAATATTTACTATTCTACCATTTGAGAAAATGCTAACCTCTTATGCAAGAAAATAAATAAGTCTAGGAGACCTTGAGATGAAGGAAGTTAGTATGAGTAGGCAACTTGTTAAATGATAAAGGAGCAAACTAAAATATATCCCAAAGAATCCAGAGCTGAAGTATTTTACATGATCACCACATGAGTGGGACAGGGCGACAGAAGGCGTATTTATGGTAAAGCATTTGGCTTGTGCATGCAGCACTGTGGGTCTTCAGGTTTGTGCTGGTCAAAGGCGTCACATCTAAGGAGGTGCCATCCACACTCTCCACAGGCACATCTTCAGGAGATAATTGGGGCCTGAGTTCTGCCCCACACATCACTGTCTTTCCAGGAAGGTGGTAGGAATGAGGCATAGAGCTGCATATGTTCTCATGTCGTGATGTTTGAGCTGCTAAGAGGGTAGCAAATGTGGGCCTGGAGCTAGGAAGGGCTGCTGCCTGCCGGGCTCTGGAAAACCCTCTGAGCTAATTTAAAATTATTTTTTCTTGAGGAAAGTTTCCCTTGATCTAATTCATATGAAATTTCCCCCAGAACTAACAACTGCCATTTTAAGAGGGGCAATTTTTCTACAGACAGTTTAAAAATGATAGGGAGAGGCAAATAGATATGTGTTATCAATCAATTAGTGGCAAACACTGAGAGTATAAAAATACACAAGCAGAAGAATAGTCTATTTTACCAATGGAAGACAAGAGAAGAGGGGGTAGGGAATAAGAAAACATGTTAAATAGAAATGCAAAATAGTCTATCAAAAATAAATCCAAATGTAACTGTAATTATAATAAATATAAATATATAAAGCCAATTGATCCAGAAACAGATGCTCAGATTAGATTTTAAAATGATGATAGTTAGGCAAGAGAGTCAGATGATTGTATCTCCATGGAAACATAGACATGACATGGTAGTTGTCAAGTGAGAGTCATTACTGTGTTTTTTTTCTGCGTTGAGTTAATTATTCAAAATCAAAGTAATGTCCAATATCATGGAGTCGGAGGTGGGTATCCTAAAGTTCACCTTCCAATTAATGATCTGTTCTAGCAGTGACTTTGCATAGCAACATCATCTAAATATGGCTCAGTGAACAAAAGAAAGATCTTGCTTGGGATCATTTTCAAAAGGGTTTTTAATTTTTCTCTTTTATGAAAAAAATTCTGCTTTATGGAAAATAATACTTAAAAACAATAGGAAATATCAATGATTTTGGAAATGAAAGTTTAACTTGTTCAGAACCAAATTTGCCATAAAGAGCTCTCTGATGTGATAAAAAGATGACGATGACAGGTGCAGTCACAGAGAAATTCATGGTCTTATTTAGTTTGGATATAAGTTGTCTAGTTAATATGATATGTTAATTTTGAAAATTGAAAATATAATCCAATGACTTTCTTACAAAATTGCTTATATAAAATATTGGTAAAATTCTTCCATAAAGTTCATTATTTTCTACTTAACATTTTAGCAGTAGGTTGCAAACTATTGAATGCAATTTAGTTTTAAACCAGGCAGTAAGAATGGAACAATTTCTTCATTTCTATGATTAATTTAATTAATTTAAAATATTTTTTATATTTAAAAAGAATAAGAAGACACAATAGGCATTATCATAGAGAACATACCAATTTCTACCTCATAAATACCTACTAACAATAATGTATCTTAGACTTTAAAGTAATGCAGAGGATATATTCTGTTTTCTTGAGTTTATGAAACAAAAGCCATTCTACACAATATTTACACAGATTGAGTACCACGTTGGTCCTTCATAGTATTGTCAAATGTCTGAAAATGTTGATTGTGCAGAATTTCAAAATTTCCTTCACTTTTCTGTGCCTGTAATTATAATGAAAGAGAAATAGAACATTTACAGAAAAGTCACATTATAGGAGCAATGATTTCATTACCACATTCATCTGTAAATGTTTTACAAAATTAAATATTTAAACTCCAAATACACTAATGTCATGAAAAAGTATAACGAGGGAAATGGGGGAAACTGGCTTTGAGACTTTACAAAGGTTGTTTAACTAGAAACCAGGTCATTCCATTCCTATAGTCATTGGGTGACACAATACAAATGGCCAAAGAAGATATTCGCTGTGAACTTCTTAGAAGAATTTGGAAGCCAAATGTAGGTTAAGTTCAGCTATGTAGTCAACATCTTGTGTCCATTAGTGAGTTAGTTGGAGCCTGGAGGACAGAAGAGAGGAAGTAAAAAGAGATTGGCTGGCTAGGGAAGAGCAGGTAGCGTTAGTCCTGTAGAAGAGTGAAGAGCAGAAGCCATAAGGCCTTCTGCTAGGCGAGGTGTATGTTTTCTCTGTTTACTGAGGGAAGAGCAGAACGTCTTGTGATTATTGGTTAATATTGCAGAGGCTCATTTATCCTCATTTCAGCTGAGGATAAATAGCTATGAAATTTCCTAATTTAGTGATGATTTCTTAAGACAAAGTTTTGTGAATACACTATTATAGATGACAGTTTGTGTCTCTCTCCCAAATTCATACATTAAAATCTAACCTCCAATGTGATAATATTAGGAGGTGAGGGCTTTGGGAAGTAATTAGATCATGAAGGTGGAACCCTTATGAACGAGATTAGGGCTCATATAAAAGAGACCTCAGAAGACTCCCTTGTTCCTCTGTCATTTGAGGACACAGGGAGAAGACTTGTCTATGAACCAGGAAGTTGTTCCTCACCAGACATGGAATCTACCAGCATCTTGATCTTGGACTTCTCAGCCTTTGTAACTGTGAAAAATAAATTCTGTTACTTATAAGTCACCCAGGCTCTGGCATTTTTCTATAGCAGCCCAAACAGATTGAAATACTAATTCTAGTAAACAATATCAGCATTTAGTCTGGTTGAAAACAATTAGCGTTACTTCTGCACTTTTCTTCCTCCTCCTCATCTTCTTCTTCACAAACATGTGTTATATGTTTCATATGGTTATAGGATGATAGGGGACCCCATAGAAGTGTTACTCACCTCAGTTTTGGAGATCAAGGAAGATTACCTGGAAAGAGTGCAAATTTTTTTAGGCAGGGTTACTGGGGATTGAACTCAAAGGCACTCAAATGCTGAGTCATATCCCCAACCCTTTTTTGTATTTTATTTAGAGTCTCACTGAGTTGCTTAGCACCTGGCTGTTGCTGAGGCTGGCTTTGAGCTCTCTGTCTTCCAGAGCCACTGGGTTTACAGGCACGTGCCACTGTGTCCAGCGAGAGTGCAATTTTTAACTGAGATTGGAAACATGCCTTCAATTGATCAAGGTCATCAGTAACTTTTACATTGCCAAGTACAGTGGAGAGTTCTGTTTTCTGACTGACTTCTCCACCATACTCATTCTGTATCTGACTTCCAAGACGTCATTCTCATGGCTTTCCCTCTCATACACTGCATCTGCTCAGAACCACTGTCTGAGTATTCCTGCTTTTCTGGAACACTTCCTGTTAGAGTGCCCAGTGTTTCAGTACTTTGCCTTCTCCTTTTCAACATCTCTACTCACTTCCTTGATGACTTTATATACTCTCATGGATCTGAATGTCATTCATATGCTAATAACTTTCTAATTTTCATCTATAGGCCTAAACATCGCAGACTTCACTATCTCCTCCACATTTCCCCTTAAATGTCTAACAAACATTTCAAAGTCAACATATGTAAAACTGGCCTCTGAGCCGGGCGTGGTGGTGCACGCCTGTAATCCAAGCGATTTGGGAGGCTGAGTCAGGAGGATTGCGAGTTCAAAGCCAGCCTCAGCAACTTAGCGAGGCCCTAAGCAACTCAGTGAGACCCTGTCTCTAAATAAAATACAAAATAGGGCTAGGGATGTGGCTCAGTGGCCGAGTGTCCCTGAGTTCAATCCCTGGTTCCAAAAAAAAAAAAAAAACAAAAAAACAAAAAACTGGCCTCTTGCTGTGCCCATCTAAACCAGTTCTATTTGTGGCTTTCTCTCTTTCAGTTGATGTAAACTTCATCCTTCCAAGTTCTTAGGAAAAAATCCTATTGTCACTTTTGAGCCCTTTCTTTTCTTCACACCTCATATTTCTTCTTCTTCTTTTTTGGTCCTGAGGATTGAACCCAGGACTTCATATATGTGAGGCAAACACTCTACCCTCAGCTACATGCCAAGTCCACCTCATATGTCTTCTGTCAGGAAATTCTGTGGCTTTGTTTTTGACATATATACATAATTCATTTCTTCTCAATTCCTCTATAGCTGTCATCTTGGGCTGTTAACTATTTTCAGGACTACATGATCCGGACAATATTGCTGAAAGTTGTTTTGCAGTAAGGAACACTACACTTAGAAGTGTGGAATATAAAAGATGGAAGAACTGGTTATTCTTTGTGGAGGCAAAGTCTCAATACTTTTATGATATGCTTTGTACATCTGACAGATTTTTTCGACACATGCACTATAAAGTATAAACTTTCTTCAGTTCCAATTTCTGAAATGTTTTATCCTTTAAGAAGAAAGGAATATCATTTGACTTTTAAAATGACAGCAGCATTTTGTAGCTTTCTGTAACTGGCCAAATCCTGAAATGTTCTGGATATGTTTCTGATCAAGGTAAATGCTGATATCTGTGGATTTTGATGAAATTCACTTCTCCCTTCACCAAACCATATTAAAACTTACTTTTGAGAGATAGAACAAGAAAGAAAAATGGAGGAACTTTAGAATACGAAGAGGGAAATGAGAGGGGGAAGGGGTAATGAAAAATGGTGGAATGAGACAGGCATCATTACTCTATGTACATGTATGATTAACATGAATGGTTTGAATGTACATCATGCACAACCACAGAAATGAAAATTTGTATACCATTTGTGTACAATGAATCAAAATGAAGTCTGTAAAAATAAAAAAAAAAAGAAAGTAACTAATAAATCTTGACAATCATCAATTCACAGTACTTTTATGTACTCTGGTATATACCTCCCAGCTATCTGGATAATTCTTGACCAGAGTAATAGCTTTAGGTTAAATGTGAGGCACTGAAAAAAATTTTAATTATAGAGAAGACTGCCTTAGATTTCATTATTAATTTCATCTTCTATGAAGATGAAGGTAAAAAGTGAAATTAGTATACCAGGAAGAGATTGTTTCAGGTCAAACATTCTGCATTAGTTGGTAAGATGATTTTTGCATTGAACTGCTTCTTGAGATTTGCTACTGAAACACATGTATTTCTAGATACCAGTTTTAATTAAACTGTTCCTCCCAACTCTATTCTCCTGGAGATGCTTGAAATAAATATTCTAGAAAAAAAAATTCTTGCTGTTCCTTAACTTTTCCACCAAGCTTTCTTCATGGTATAGTTTTTACTAGATATGTTTGAAAATAATTGCTCTAGCAGCTTGCACACTGCAACATCCCAGACCAACACTAATTGTTTCTTGGAATATTATGCATTGATGATTATAGTTTGTCTCCAATAATGATACTAAACTATTTTTTGTCTCTTCTCCAGAGAAATCCATTAAAGGAAAGAAAGAAGATGTCTTGGGTTTTCTGAAATAAAATACCATTTAGGCAACTTCTAGAAATAAAAATAAGTAAATAAAAGTAAAATAGGGAAGGTTGTAATATTTTGGAAGATGATTTTGAAAGAAAAATTAAAGGGAGAGAAAAGTGACTCTTATGTTTATCAACTAAGATTGCTTATTTTTAGATACTACATGCATTAGGCAATATACATTGAAGGACTCCTAGGAAAGGCAAAAATTATGATCTTTGTTCCTATGTTTATGCCCAGTGACTATGTTACTCACTCAGCATGGGATGAAACATGACTATTTCACTTGGGATCTGCTTCTCCATCTCAAGAACATCTTTGGGGGATCTGCTTGGAATCAGGGACAACGTGATCACTCAGTCAATTTGGGTATTGCCACAAAATAGGTGACAGTAATTTCCTGGATACTCAGGTAAAGTGGTAGGTAGTATTTCTGAAAGAGACTTTCCATAGCTACTCTCAGCCCATCTTTTAAGGCATCAAAGGTGCAGGTCCTAATTAAGCCCTGGCATATATTACTCATATAGAGGATGGTGGGGTGGACATGGGGACCACTATTTCATAGTTGGTAAGTGTGGCATTGCTAGAGCTTTATTATCTGGACCCACCATTCACTAATTGTGCAACCTTGGATACATGAGATAACTTCTGTGTTCTGATTTTGTTATTTGTAATATGAGAATAATAATAGTAATAACATCTGCCTCTTAAGATTTTTGAGAGGATTACATTAGTACCCTCAAATAAATGTTGGCTATTATTGAGATGAAGGGTTCCAGTGATAGCAACAACAATTTAAATAAAGATATAAGCCAGATTATCTAGTTCAAAATAAAAATGAGACTGTTTTAAGCAGTCAAATTTTAATCCCCAGAGCTCTGAAGAGTACTAGAGTGGAGAAATTTTTATCAACACTGAAAGAAAGTATATTGCGAGAAGGGGAAGGGAAAGGGGGTAATGAAAAATGGTGGAACAAGACAGACGTCATTACCCTATGTACAATGCATGATTCTAAGAAAGGTATGAATCTACAACATGCACAACCATAGAAATGAAAAGTTGTACCCCATTTGTGTACAATGAATCAAAATGCAGTTGTAAAAAGAAGAAAAAAAGAAAAAAGAAATGGATGCCAAAGACATTAGTGGAATAGACACAGTGTTTTCAGTGGAAAGGTAAACTCTGAACCATAAACTACAGCAAAATTAGCTTTGCATAAGCTTATGTAATACCAATGTTTCTTGATCATGTGCTTTATTTGCTTCTGAGTTTCAGTGATGAAATTTGAGAACTAAAGCAGGAACACTTCTGCTTTCTCTGTTTTAGTTCTTAGAGAATTTGTCATCATTGAAACACAGAATCAGATAAAGTACGTGAACAATGCTTGGAGTTTTTATTTCCATGAACCATCAAGTAAGTAGATGACATTATGTTGAATTTGTGCTCATTAAAAATATGTACCTAAAAAAGCCTTGTGAGTGTGTTACAAAACATAACATTATTCACAGCTATAAAATCAACATAGTTATTTCTTTTTTATATCATTCCCAGTAATTAAAAACTCTAAGCCCTTCACTAAACTCCATGATTTTCCATAAACACTCTGTTTCTAGGTAACTCTCACCTCACTGTCAGAAGTATGTACTCAAGGAAAGCAAACTATAGTTCAGTTTGGTTCAATTTAGTTTAGTTCAAGAGATAAGCATCTATTATGTGTGAAGAACAATACCAGATGGCAAGGATTAAGAAGATAGTGTGGGGAAAGAAATAAAGAGGCAAAAACAATCATTAACAAATATTTGGTCAGAATGGACCATATGCAAGAAACGGTCTATAACATGCTTCATATTGTAACAATATACTGTATCTGATGGCCAATGGGATGGTTTATATAGGATGAAAATGGAAAACCTCAAAATAAAATGATATTTAAAGAAAGTTCTGAAGGAGATGAGAGAGGTTGCTTGACGGAGAACTTACAAAAGCGATTTTCAGGCTGAAGAAAAAATAAATGCAAGGACCCTTCAGTGAGATCCTGTTTCCTGTGTGAGCTGAGCAGAGTGATCAGGGGAAAGTGATAATCAGTGTGGAGATTTTATGGAGGGTCTTATGGGTCACAGCATGAGGTTGGCTTTGGTTCTGAATGAGAGAGTTGCTGGTAAAGGCTCGCACCAGTCAGAGAGCTTGGAGACTGGTTAGGAGGGGTGGTGACATTCCAGGAGAGAACAGTGGCTTGGACTAGGACAGCTGCAGTGGAGGTAGTGAAAATTGTCAGATTCTGAGCATATTTTGAAAGTGGAGCCAATAGATTATTTTGGATGTAGGATTGTCAGAAAAAGAAGGGATTGAGTGACCTCAAGATTATTGCCTAAGAACTAGAAGAATGGAATTTTGCTGTGAAAGGAAAGAAGTAGAGGATGGAGGCAGGGAGCAGGTAGGATCAAGAGAGCTTTTTGACAGATGGTATTTAGCTTGTTTGTGTGTTCATAAAAATGGAGAAGAAAAAATTGAAGATCTGGGAGAAAAAGGGAATAATTACAGTAGGGATGTCTTGAATATAACATAAAGTAATGAATCCAGAAACAAAGAAGGATTGATTTAAAATAGGAACACAGGCAATTCATCTAGAATTATAGAAAGGAAGGCAAAATATGTGTAGGTGAGGTCGAATATAATACATGAAGACAGATACAAGTGTAGGTAGATTAGTGGATTTTGTGGTGGAAACTTATAGTAGTTTATTTTTTGATGGTTTCTAATTTCTTTTTGGGGGGTACTGGGGATTTAACTCAGGGACACTTGATCACTGAGCCACATCCCCAGCCCTATTTGGTATTTTATTTAGAGACAGAGTCTTACCAAGTTGCTTAGCACATTGCTTTTGCTGAGACTGGCTTTGAACTCGTCATCCTCCTGGCTCAGCCTCCTGAGCTGCTGGGATTACAGCTGTGTGCCACTGTGCCTGGCAGTTTCTAATTTCTTAATAACATGAAAATCAAGCCCGTTATCTGAGAAAGAAGAAAATGAAAGTGGTATTGGAGATTCAAATAGAATACAAAGCATAAAATTGTCCCTGAGGACTATAGACAAGTGTGATGGGGGGAATATGATGGATTGCTAGAAACATCCATGGATTCACTTGTTTTCTGTGGTCAAAGAGTTAAAATTAGATCAGTCATTGTACCTATGTTTTTGTCCAGCCACACCAGGGTACAGGGCATTGGGAATTTGAATTTTTCCTGTTTTGGAATTCTGTCAGACATTGGCAAGAGAATGTGGAAGGGACAAGAGAATATGGTTTCTGCAGAAGAGTGATTAAGAATATTTTGAAAGTGGAGCCAGCAGATTATTTTGGATGTAGGATTGTCAGAAAAAGACAGGGCCATGGCACTCTCTAGTGGGCATGGTGATGGGTGATGAAACTATGAGGAGATAAATTTTGGCTTAAAGTTATTCCATGAAGTGTCAGTCAAAGTGGGCTCAGAGAATTTCTGAAAATGTAGTAGAGACAGTGTTATGCTTGAAATTGACATTATGGAGGACTGAAGATGATGGTAAGGCCTTTGTATAAGCATGGGAGTGACTAAAAAGAGTTGAAGGACAAAATATCTGGAGGAGGGAAGGTTAGGATGAGGGAGCCCAGTATAGAGAGGATTGTCTACCCCAGTCTGCCAATCCTGACTACACATTGAAACTGCCTGGGGAGCTTTTTAAGTATACCAAAGGTCAGGTTCCATCTCAGACAAATTAAAACTGAATGTGGAACCTATGCTCTGGTACTTTTAAAAATTTCTTATGAGGTTCTATTTGCAGGCAAGTTTGAGACCCATGGATAGACACATAGAAAATAATTATGGAAGGAGAGAAAATGAGCCAGGAGATAAAACCTTTAAAGATTCAGGTGAAGGAAGTGGTGACCAGGATGTCTGCAGCACAGCTTTGTGAAATAGCAACTCATAGTGACAAATAGATGTGAAGCATTTTGATTCAGTTTACAAGAAGACTTGAAAAGTGTTTAGATTCCAATATCTTTGAAATTAACCCAGATTTTGAAATGAAAAAAGAGTCCATTTTTTTGGTACTTTTGGAAAAAGAATCTATAACAATCCTTCAATGTACTAAATTCTGCACTGAAGCATATAGAAGCCATATAAAACTGGCTTCTAGCTCCAAAGTTTTCTATAAAATATTGAATGAAGAAAAGAACTGTAAAATTCAAAGTAAGTACATATTTCTAATGGAGAATTTAAATGTTACAGAAGTTCTCTGTTTCTAAAAACAAGCAAACAAACATAGAATCTTTTACATTAGAAACAAATCCAACAGTTAATGCATACCTCAAATACCTTAGATACCCTTCTTTAATTATTCAGAAAGCTTTG
>JAJEJO010049614.1:40571-59986 GCA_020662805.1 Glaucomys volans
TCTTTTTAAAAGGTCATGGAAGTAAACTTTTTGATATATATGGAAGAAGCTGTGGTTGGCAGAGATTATTTCATTTGAGAGGGCTGAAAAGAAGATCATGGTCCTATTTTTCCTTCAGAGCCTGGGGAAATTGGAAGCTGGCCCTGCTGTGATGTCCCGTTTTTGCCTGCTAAAGACAATAGAGGAAGAGTCAGCTCCACAAACAGAGGGAAAAGCAGAGCACTATACTAGTAATTTAAGGGCCCAGTAATGTTTCTGTCACATTTCCTGAGAGTTACATTTGGAGGTCTAATGAATTTGAGGTTTGCATTTTTTTATTCTTTAAATGTTTCCACTTAAAATGCATTGGGTGTGTAACTTGGGAGGGTTGAGTAATTCATTTAGCTGACTGGAGAGATGTACAGAAAAAAGATAAAGTTTCTTTCTGGTTGGAAGTCAGAATGGAGGGAAAGACAGATGAAAATCAAGTAGGAGCACAGAAGATGAGTGTGGTAAGCCCTGTAATTATATTACAGTTTCTTCTTTAGCCAAACCTGCCTATTGGCCCGGTGGTAGTATGAGGAAAGAGGAGGATGCAGGAGGCCATATTTATTTATTAATTTCTGCGTGTGTGTTTGAGTGTGGGTGGTGGTATGGTGCCATGAGTTCATATAATAAACAAATTTCTACAAAGGAATATTTGATATGAGGATCTCAGTGAATCATCAAGAATTGAAATTAGTTTCTTTTTAATAAAATGTCAAATGTAGGTGAAATTACCAAAGATGGAATGTTATAAGGATTTGAAACCTTTTTCAAAATTAATCTTTAATAAAATAGAATCTAGATAATGAATAAGGACTTCACATAAGAAGCTATTTAACAATGAGACATCGCAGAAGGTTGATAATAAAACTTTCTTGATAGTCATACTTCTGGAATTTGACTTTATGTAATAACACTGTAGTGAGGAAAAATAAAGAAAAATAAAGAATACGAGATCTTTTGACCTGAGTTCTAATTTGATTCACACTTGCAGAAATACATCCTTGGTGCTACATTATTATGATGGATGGAAACACCACTCATTGTTTTTATGTGTATTTGAGATTCTGGTATTAGTTTATTTCTTCAAAGGAAAATTTTAATTATGAATTATGAGTATGATATTTCGAAAACATCAGCACTTGATTTTACAAATATATATATTCTTGTATATACATGCTATACATATAAATATTCATGTGTATAAATACTATATGTACATTTACATAAACATAATATACATATATGCTTAGTCCATAATATTATATATATATTATATACATATATACCTACCTATACACACACACATGCATATACACAAATAATAGGGTGACTTGATTGAGCTTAAAACTTAAAGGGAAAGCAACCAAGTGAGACCTTATAAACAATTTCACACAAAGGTAGATCTTGGAGTAAGTTGAATGAATAGGGACTTTTATTTGACTGGAGGAAGAGAAAGGATGCTGATGTGGGGACAAATGAGATACAGAAAAGAGATAGGAGAAAAGAATATTTGAGGGATATTGTGGTGATTTCATACTACACCAGTTTAGCTAAGCTAGATCTATGGTTCCCAGAATTCTCTTCCCATGTGGTTTAGAGTTAGGGTTGGCCAAATGAGGAATTTGAAAGAGATATGGAAGCTGGTACTAAAGCAGTGGACATCATATTCAGAAGGTAATTGGGGGACAAGAGGTGCTGTTTCTTATGTATTCTGTGACTCATCTGCTGGGTCACCTTGGAGCATTAGCAGAATGCATGTTTTTCTGACTCTTGAGGTGCTGTTCAGTTTCTCAAATTCTTGAATCAAGTGCTCATGCATCTCAGGGATGAAAGATACCAGCTCCTATAGAATACCACAGCCATCAAGGTTTGAGAGTGACATACCAGAACTCAGTTTATCCTTTTGTTCTTATAAGTTTTACTTTGTCATTGTTCTTCTTAATTTAACATACACCTTTTCTTGCCAACTGCCAACATGGCTTTCCTATGTAACTTAAGGCTCAATATCAGGAGTGGAATCAACTTTATTCATGTGCCTAAAAACAAGTGACTGTATCAATTTTTACTCTTTAAATGCTCCCACTTAAAACACCAGTTACACTAGGAATCCATGTCATGTAACTTGGGAGTGCTGAGTAATTCATTTAGCTGACTGGAGAAACTGTTTAGGAAAAATAAAGAGTATTATTATGGTTTAGATATGAGGTATCTCCCAAATCTCATGATGAGACAATGTGAGAATTTCAGAGGTGAAATATTTGGGTGATGAAGGCCTACACCTAATACAGTGCATCAATACATGGATGGGGATTAACTGTGGTGACTGTAAGCAGGTAGGGTGTGGGCAGAGGAGATAGGTCACTTAGGTCTTTGGGATTTATATTTTGTCCCTGGTGGCAAAGAGCTTTCTCTCTGCTTCCTTGTTGCCATGTCCTGAGCTGCTTTCCTCTGCCATGATGTTCTGCTTCACCACAGGTCCAAATTAATGGAGTTGGTTGTCTACGGATGGAGACCTTTGAAACTGTGAGTCCCAATTAAGCTTTTCCTCCTCTAATTGTTCTTATCAGGTTGTTTGGTCACAGTGATGAAAAAGCTGGCTAAAACAACATGATGGAATTAGTTGGTTGTTTTTAAGTGCACTGGAGAATTGTGAAAAGAAAATGATGAACTTAAGCTTTCACATTCCCAGTTCAAAGTATGGAAAAGAGAACTGAAAACTTCAATGACCTCTTTAAAGAGAAATTTAGAAGAAATGTGTTGTGATTGAAGTATGTGTATGTAAGTGTGCATGCCTGTTATGTGTATGGAATGAGTGCACAACTCTGATAGCTGCATTGCTGAGTTTTCTGAAAACCAAGGCCAGAGTGGAATTTTAGGAGTGGTTGTATTACAATGCAAATTGAACTCCTATTCTTGAATGCTCTTTTTTCTAAATCTTAAGTCACTGTCTTGGGAAGAGGGGGATTCTGAAAATTGGGATAGAGCTGTATGGATAGATTCTGTTGAAACTGAAGACTGGAACCCATATATTCCATCAAGTCCCTTTTGTCACTAGAAGCAGCCCTCATTCCTCTGCTCAACCACACTGCCTCCTCTTTCCTGAAGGGCCTGTAACAGTCTCCCCTGAGACAGTTGCCTTGTAAGATACTGCTAATCCTCCTCAGGATTTTAGAGCTCTAAGGTCCAGAAGAGCCCAGAAGGTGAGGTACAAAGTGTGAACCATGAGCAGTTATAACACATGGTAAAATTTTTGCTCATTTGTGATGACAGAAACCTAGAGAAGATATATTAGAATAGATTATCAGTGGGTTCAATCCCCAGCACGACTCCAAAAAAAAAAAAAAAAGATTATCAGGAATTAGAACAGACTGAATTAATTGATATTGATGTATTGAGCAGAGATTCTGTATTTCATGTGTTAATTTGAGTAGTTGAAATCAACTCTAATAGTTTTTTTTAAAAAAATTAATTAATTTAGTGAAACCTGAACTCAAGATCCCTTATACTAAATGAAATTATAATATCAGAACTTCCATGAGATACTGAAGAGAAATGTATGGAAAGGCTTGGGAAAATTGGAATGCTAGATTGGATTTATCCATGTAAAACACGCTCACCACATCTTATTATGTCCCCACAGTCTAAAGGACACTGACTCTGTAGTGTCTATACACTGTAGGCCAAGAGTGACAATGGTAATGGATGCTATCAAAATGAGTTCACTTGATTCAATGTGATGATGGGGCTCTCAAAAGTCAGGAACCAAGTGGTGGCACTGGCAGAGGCAGTGTGGGTTTTCATTACTATAAAGGGAAAAGCAGCCCCAACAGTTATCAGGATAGTCTGATTTGCAGGTATTTTTGACTTTCACTAGTTGATC
Source organism: Glaucomys volans (assembly GCA_020662805.1). NCBI lineage: Eukaryota > Metazoa > Chordata > Mammalia > Rodentia > Sciuridae > Glaucomys > Glaucomys volans. The sequence continues at coordinate 44,479 of JAJEJO010049614.1, forward strand.
ATGCAGTCCTTAGAGCTGAAAGAGATGGCATTCTCCTCCACTTTCCCACAAAGATCCTTCAATCTTTAATTGACCATCTAAGAGCTTAGCAAAGTAACCAGCAATTTCAAAACACTGTAATTTTGACCTTGAGGCAGAGATTCTGTGGTGGTGAGATAGGTGGCATAGAATGTGAACTGGAACTTCTTCTATTGCCTTATGATTTCAGTTGAGATCTTAAGCCTGAGAATAGTAGGTGGTAAGTACACTCATATTTTAAATAGAGATATTAACATGTTAATGACCAAATTAGTAAAAGCAGAGCCACTGCAGGGACCATCCATCTATCCATCAATTCCTGTCTTATTTAAGAAAAGAGAAGAGAGAGAGAGAGAGAGAGAGAGAGAGAGAGAGAGAACTTAAAATAGTGTGTCCTTGAATTAATTAGCAGTACAGTACCATAGTTTTTCTCTTCCCTCTCATGGAAAGGAACAAATGCTGGCAGTCACCTCAAGGCAATTGATGGGTCTCCAAGAGAATAAATCTTCAAAACTGGAGATGCTAGGAAGTAGGAGGACTGGAGTCTCATTTCCTGACTGGATGTTTATTTAGCTGTGGAAACTTTTAAGCTTGCCTAATATTCTTTACAGAATGGATTCTGAATTCTGACTTCGTTAGATCCCATAGAACAGAAACATAGATGAACAAAGAAATTGGTGCTTACTTCCTGTCTGCTTCCAAACTGGAGAATTCTTAAGGCATGAAGTTGACTGGAACAACTTGTAAAGGCAAGATACTCAGAAAAGGCAAGACCCTAACAAATGATATTCCACCATTTGGTGGGTTAAGGGTGTGCAAATCTTCCATGGTCCAAGTGGCTGCCAAAAAGAGATAATATTGTCTCACTGAGCCCTCACACAAGAGTGAAATCTGGTAAGAGGGGCCTGAGGGTGAGATAGTAAGAGATACACCAAAGAGGAAAGAGATTGATGGTAGTTGCAAGAGTCAATTGGAGATGCATACTTCATGTAAGGGAAATTTGCAGGCTGGAGGTCCTTGAGGGGAACTACTAGGGAGCACCCAAATGTGTTCCATGAGAGAGTTAGCATCTCTCATCTGCTATGTTGGACATCTGCTATGGTGATTATACCCAATATCCCTAGTTCCTTATCTTCTCTGTCTACTACTTTGACCTTGGGGCAAGCTGTGTTATAGACAGAGTAAGGAAGGTGAGGGAATAACTAAGATCCCTTTGACATCACAGTTACCTGATACAAAGATCAAGTCTGAGTCATGGGGAAGGGTGAAGAGGTGGAATGATAGTTTGACTGAAGTTCTAATTTAGATGGATATTTTTGGTATGTAAGATTGGATCACAGTTAATGAAATTGTTCTTGTCTCTGAAAGAGAATAGAAAGACAAGGTATATATCTTCACAGGAGAGGAAAGTAAGGAAACTCACTTCTTTGAATAAACTTCAATATATATAAAAATGTGCCAAGACATAGAGAATAATTGCATATGGTAGCAATATAGGGCATTAGGTGCAATACTAAATATATTTTGAAGCTAAGATAATAGCTTACCATTAGAACAAATTACTAGCTGTCCTAAAGAGTAAACCATAACAAAAACCTGAATCAAACAACTAATCTGTCCAAATGATATTTTTCATAGAAAATACAGAGAACTTTGTTAATTATTTACTGACATTTTATAGTTTTTAACTTTTACAAAATCATGTGTGTATTTAAAAATTTTGATATTTATTTTTTGTAATTATTTATCAGATATAGATGACATTTCTGACTTGGGATTAAGTAAAAAAAAATCACATTCCATGCTTTTTTTTCTGACTTCAATGCATGACTCCAATGAAGAGGAGGCATTCATAAGATATAAAAGCAAGAATACTGAAAGAATACTATACAAGGTATTTTTCTGTTCATTTTATCTAATAGAAATGTTAAAATAAGTCTTTCATGTGACAGATTAGGTAACAGCAAGCTAGAAGATCTTTTTTCACAGCTTGCTTTTACTGTGCCATTTCCTTTTGTTTCCTATAAATGTGTTTGGCCCACAGACCTCCCATTAGTTTCAAAGGATTTCAGTCTCTAAATATACACCAGGAGATGAAAATGTGTCCTAGTAAGGAAAGACTTCTATTGTCTCATGCAATAGGACTTCAGGGGAATCCTTCTAAAAGATTGGCCATTAATTCTACTTCCTGCCTCACCAATGATTAGATGAGGAAATAGCATGACTTTAAAATGAAACAACTGCACAGAGGACATTCATTTAGCTGCCAACAGTAGGAAATAAAAACAAAATGTGCTCTTCTTAAATCTGGGTGTGGAAAATTAAACTGCAGGAGGAGGCCTTGTGGTAATGCCAAGGTGAAGGCGAGTCAGTCTTTAAATAATGGACACTTCACATTAAAAATATGAATGTGCATTTGAATTAATTCAATGAGTGTTTTTTGAGCCCCAACTATTTGTCAGGAATTGCTGTAGAATTGGGGAATATAACAATGAATAAAAATGTACAAAAATCCTATATTCATATTCCTTACATTCTAGAATGCATAGATAATAAATACAATTTTGTATATGCATTGTGTATATACATGTATGTCATGTAGTCATTAGCTTTGTGAAGTCCATATAACCAAGGAAATGGAGTTAAGGAAAAAAGAGCTAGAAAATATTAAAAACATGGTTCTGGAAATCCTCATCATTTAGGTAACTGAATACATGTCTGAGGGAAGTGAAGGAGTTTCAGACAGTAATTCCTGGTAGAAATTTCCAGGTAGAGGACTGGGGAAATAGCTCAGTTGGTAGAGTGCTTGCCTTGCATGCACATTGGGCGCTGGGTTCCATCCCCAGCACCACAAAGAAATTTCCAGCTAGAGGGCAAAACTAGTGCTCATTGTGTTTGGTAAGATTGAAAAGAGACCAATGTGTCTGGAAGAGGGAAAGAAGAGATTGGTAATAGATGAGGACAGAGAGGTTGCAGGGATTCAGATTATGTGGGACTTTATAGACTATGGTCAGGAAAGAGGCTTTTATGTGGAGTGGGATGGAAATAATTGGAAGGTTTTGAGTACATTCATGACATTAGCTTGACTATGATTTGTAAAGGATTGCTGTGATTTCTGGGTTGAAGATAGATTGCCTATAGGATGGAGGAAGACTAGTTGGGTGGTTATGGTACTAATCTAGGTAAAGGATGATGATCATAGCAGGGAGGTAGTGGTTGGGGTAGTAAGAAGTAAATATATTTTGAAAACAGATCCAATAAAATTTACTAATGCACTGGACATGGAATATGAGAAAAAGAAGACTCCAAGATGATTCCTAGGTTTTTGGCCTGAGGAAATGGAAGGATGGAAGAAATGCTCTTCAAATGGGGTAGGCTGTAGGAGGGGCAGATTAAAAGGAAATTCTGTCTAAGATGTGCTAAGTTTAAGAAGTCCATTAGAGTTAGGCATGGTGTCCCATACCTGTAATCCCAGCAGCTCTGGAAGTTGAGGCAGAAGGACTGTGGGTTCAAAGCCAGCCTCAGCAACTTAGTGAAGCCCTAAGCAACTTAGGGCTATTCTATCTCAAAATAAAAACAGTTGGGGGTGATGCTCAGTGGTTAAGTGTTCCTGGGTTCAATCACTGGTACCAGGAAAAAAAAAAGTCCACTAGACTAAGGAGTTGGTGTATGAATCTGGTGTTCTAGAGAGAGATCTTGGCTACAGATACAAATCTGGGATCCAGAAACACACACATATACACAAGTGCACATACACACACTCTAGGAAGTAAAATGGAGGAAAACCAGACCAGGAGAGTGTGTTATTCCAGAAATCAACTGGTAGACCTTTTCCAAGGGAGGGACACTGATGATTTGACCAAAGAGGAGTTCGTTCTCCATAAGAGGAATTTTAAGTGGAGTGGTGGTGGGCAGTGAAGGCCTTCTTATATTACAGAGCATTCAAGAAAAAATGAGAAAAATTGGAGATAGTAAGCATAGTGACATTTTAAAGGAACTTTACAATATGGAGGAGAATATACATGGGAGGAAACTGAACGAGAAGTGAGTTCAACCAGAGAGCTTTTGTCCCCCATGTTTTGAGATGGTAGAAATTATAACAGTTTTGTTTGTACACTGATGGAAATGTCATAGCAGCAAGCAGAAAATTGATGATAGAAGAAAGAGAAAGAATTGCTGTGCTGATGTGATTGTGTAGGCGAGAGGCAATGGTGTCTAGTGCCCAAGAGGAATTGCCTCTAGACTGGAGCAGGGATAATCCATCTGGAGTAATTGGTGGTGAGGCAGACCATGTGGGTGCAGATGCTGGTACTTGAGTAATTATCCTGTGGGTACCTCTGGAAATTCTGTTTAGATTTTTCTCAGTGAAATAGCAAACATGTTCTGCAGCTGAGAGAGAGGATAGGGGAAGAGATATTAGAGGTTTGAGGAAACAAGAGAAGTTGGATGTAATTTTCCAGGAGGCTTCAAGAAAAATACAGGAGGATAAATGGTCTGCACCAAGGTCTGGCTACTTGCTTAATCTGTCATATGGAAGACCTGCTTGCACCATTTCTCTTAGATAATTTAAAGTGAAGCAAATCAGCCTCGTTTAATGTTACATTAAGTACCTGGGGGCAGGCACAATATGGTGATTTTATGTCATCAGGTTTGAGATTTTTTTCCAGGGGAGTATAATGAAATGAGAGAGGAATGAGGGAGGGTTATAACGATAGGTTATGAAATTTAAGAAGGGCAAGTAGGGCAGCAAGGACATGAAGGTTAGGAACGTTTATAATGTGTTTCATTCATGAAATTTAGATCTTGGAATTGCTAGAGTCAGAGCACTAGATGAAGAATGGTCATAATGGTCATAACGGTTCAAGAGTGTAATGTTTAACATTGGTCATGACAAACAAGAGACTCCAGGGCAAGAGAGTGGGAGAGAATGGTGGGCTCGGAAGACACGACTGCAGTAAGAGACGAGGAAGAAGGAACTAGAGTAAGGCGGACATTGGAAGGATAAGCACGCACTGATGTTGGAAACTCCAAAAACACAAGCTGAGTTGTTCTGGTGAAAGAAACTGAATCAGATGCTAAAATTTTCAAGGACTAGGTTTTATTTCCCCACCTTTTTAATTTTAAAAAAATTTCATTTTTGAGGCACTGGGGATTGAATCCAAGGACTTGTACATGTTAGCAAGTGCTCTACTACTGAGTTACATCCCTAGTTATTTTTTTTTTTATTTTGAAACAGGGTTTTGCCAAGTTGCTCAGGCTGACCTCAAATTTGTGTTTGTTCTGACTTAGTCTCCCAAGTAGCTGGGATCACAAACTTGTGCCATGGTGTCCACCTCATATTTTTCAGATGGCAGAAATCATAGCAGGAACTAAGTCAGAGGAGAATAATGATTTTTTAAAAAAATCAATTATATATATATATATATATATATAAAACATATATAAATATATCTCCAAAATGTTTAATAAAATCTTGTCTAAAAGAGAAAAACAATGAAACCAATTTAAATAACATTCAATAAAAGAGAAATGATTAAATAAATTACAGCATATCTATATATAATGGAATACCATAAAAATAAGGCAAACTCATACATACTGAGTGGAATATGTGTTTACATTTTTTTTTAGTGAAGAGATTAAATCACATATTAAGTAAAGAGTAAAATGTATTTTAAAATACATGCTACCTACAGAGATCTAATGATCAATGCATAGAAGTTCATGTATCCAGCTGAAATTCTCAGGGCTAGGAGTTGGCAAAACTATTAGGTAAAGTGACATTTCATTTCTTTTCATAGCCATATAAATTTCTTTCTCAACACTGGTGAGACTACTTACATGGAAAAATATGAAATTGCCACTGTTCCTTAATCCCCATTGTGCTCTCTCCTGCTCACTAGTCCTTCCACTTGTCCAAAGTTAAAAACTGTGCTGACTTTCATAGTCCTACATCCTTGCTTTTCTTTAGAGCTTACTACCTAAGCATACATTTTTACACATTGTAGAACAACCTTGCCTGTTTGTGCACTTCAGATAAATAGAATAATCTCTTGTGAATTCTATTGAGGAGACTTATTTTGTTTAATATTATGTATATAAAAGCCATCCATATTGCAAGTGTAGGAGTTTATTTTCATTTTTATATAATACTCTATATATGAAGATACCATACTTCATAATTCCTAATATTGGTGGATGTTTGACTTATTCACAATTTGGGATTGTCATGATTTGCTATGAAGATTCTTGTGCATAGATCTTGTTGCACCTCCGTGTGTGTTTCTGCTGAGTATTCTAGCAGTGGAACCGTGAGCTAGAGTGCACATGTAGCTTCAAGTTAATTATGTGATGGCAAACATTTTACTCTCATCAGCAATGTAATTCCTTTTGCCTAAGAGGCTTTACAGTACTTAATATTTTTAAAGCAATTTTAGTGGGTATGTAAGGGTATTTCTGTGGTTTTAATTTGTATTTTCATCATTATTAGTGAGGTTGTTCGTTGTCTATTTGAATAATCTGTTGGAAATTGTCTGTTCCAATATCATGACCATTTTCCCCTTATTGGATTATTTGATCTGTGTTTTAGTCATCCTTTCTGCTGCTGTGACTGAAAGAGCCATCTAGAACAAGTTTATTTATTTATTTATTTATTTATTTTTTATTTACTTATTGATTCATTGAACACAAATAGAGTACAGCTATTGTTTCACTGGTTGTACACAAAGTAGAGTCACACCATCTGTGCATTCATACATGTATACAGGGCAATGATGTCTGTCACACATTCTGTTATTGTTTTTATCCCCCACCCCATCCCCACCCCTCCCTTCCCTCTATGCTATCTATCCTTCCTCCATTCTTGCCACCCTTCCCCCCCACATTATGCATCATCATTCATTTATCAGAGAGACCATTCAGCCTTTGGATTTTTGGGATTGGCTGATCTCACTTAGCATAACAGTCTCCAACATCATCCATTTACCTACAAATGCCATAATTTTATTCTTCTTTATGGCTGAGTAATATTCCATTGTGTATATATACCACAGTTTCTTTATCCATTCATCTACTGAAGGGCATCTAGGTTGATTCCATAATCTAGCTATTGTGAATTGAGCACCTATGAACATTGATGTGGCTGCATCACTGAGGCAATCTGATTTTAAGTCCTTTGGGTATAGGCCAAGGAGTGGGATAGCGGGGTCAAATGGTGGATCCATTCCAAGTTTTCTAAGGAATCTCCACACTGCTTTCCAGAGTGGCTGCACCAACTTGCACTCCCACCAGCAATGTACGAGTGTACCCTTTTCCCCACATCCTCGCCAACACCTGTTGTTGCCTGTGTTCTTAATAAAAGACATTCTAATTGGGGTAAGATGAAATCTTAAGGTGGTTTTGATTTGCATTTCTCTTATAACGAGGGATGTTGAACATTTTTTCATAAATCTGTTGATTGCTTGTAGATCTTCCTCTGTAAAGTGTCTGTTCATTTCCTTGGCCCATTTATTGATTGGGTTATTAGTGTTCTTGGTGTAAAGATTTTTGAGTACTTGGTAGATTCTGGAGATTCGTGCTCTATCTGAAGTGTGTGTGGCAAAGATTTAGAACAAGTTTAGAGGAGGAAAAATGTATTTGAAGGCTCATGGTTTCAGAGGTCTCAGTCCATTGACAGCTGGGCTTTATTTCTCAGGTCTTGAGGGGAGGCAGAACAACATGGTGGAAGAATGTGACAGAGGCAAGCAGCACACATGATGATCAGGAAGCAGAGAGAGAGACTCCACTTGCCAGATACAAATATATACCTCAAAGCCACGCTCCCAATGCTCCACCTTCTCCAGCCACACCTTACCTGCCTTCAATTACCATTCAACTAATCCCATCAGGTGATTAATTCACTGATTGGGGTAAGACTCTCACAACCCAATCATTTCCCGATTGACCCCTCTGGCATTGCATCACATGTGAGCTTTTGGGGGACATCTCCATTCAAATCACAACAATCTGATTTTTTTAGACGTTTGTTTCTTTTCTTTATTTTTTCTTTGAAATTCAATATATGTACCCTTTTTGGCTCTGTATGTTGCAAATAATGTCTCTCACTCTGTGGTTTGCCTTTTATACCCTATTAATGGTGGCTTTTGACAAAGAACTCCAATATAATCATATTTATCAATATTTTCTTTGTGGTTCTGGTATCCTATTTGAGAAATCTTTCCCTATATTAAGGCTATAAAGATATTTTCCCAATTTGATTGCTGTGTATTTCATGTTTAGTTATATAATCTACCTGGAGTTGACTTTTTGTGTTGGGCATTAGGTAAAGATTTAGTTTCATTTTGCTCCAGTATATATATCCATAAAGGTATTAAATTGTTCCAACACCATTTTTGGAAAAAGGCATTCTGCCCCCTGCCCCCAACTGTTCTGCAGTGCCATATTTGAAGTAAATTGCATGTCCACATGTATATGAATTAGTTTCTAGGATTTCTATTATATGCCTTTGAGCTATTTTTTCTTATGCCAGTGCTTTATTATCTTAATGACTATACCTTTATAATGAGAGTTAACATTCAGTGGAACAAATTCTCCCACTTATTTATTTTTCTTTAAGAATGTCTTTGCTAGGCATAGCCCTTTACAATTCTACAAATATTTTGTAGTAGTTTATCAAGTTCACCTCACACACATATAACAATGTTGGCATTTTTATTAGGATTCTATGAAATCTTTGGATCAAATTGGTAATATTTCACAGCTTTATGATATTAAGCCCTTCGTTCACATCGTGGTTTGTTTTCTCATTTAGCAAGGTCTTCTTCGATCTTTTTCAATAACATTTATAGTTTTCTGTATTGAGGGCTTTCATACTTTTTGTTAAAATTCTGATGTTATAGCACATATCATCCGTAGTGGATGCCATGGTACAACCCCAGTCCTCCCTCAGGACTGGAATACTCACTTCCTGAGCTGCTGGGAGGGTAAGAGGTTGCCTGTGCTCAGCTGAGTCTTTCCCTGGAACTAGTATTCAGCATAAGAAAACCCTGTGGCCTAAAGCTGTGCTCCCTTCCAGGGAGCATTCAATGCTTGTTTGACGTGAGGAAATAAAATCCTTGTAAGTCCCTGCTAGGGTTTGTGTATGATGGGCATATGTTGAAATTTAACTCCCACTGAGAGGTAGTAAAGAGGATAGAAACTTAACCTGACTAAGGTGTTTAGAGGTGGGCCTACGATTACATAAAATTATTAGGGTAGAGCCTTTGTGATCAAATGCAGGTAAATTTATAAAGAAGTGCACTTATACAATCCTATTGTCCCTATTTGGGACAATTTTAAAAAGCCATCTCAACTTCAGAGTTCCCTGTGGGATTAGCTGCATTGAAACAGTTGCCACTGCATTGAAATTCAGATTTTTCCTTCACTCAATCCTATTTTCCTTATTTCCCACAAGTGTTGAGTTTGAAAATACTTTCTAATAAGCTATGGTAATAATTATCTCAGAATCTTCAGTATTTCAATAAATTTTTAATTGATTTTTCCTGCAGTGCAAATGAATTCTATGCAATGAGCTTGTATTTTTCAATGCTAACTTAACACATCTTCAAGTTTTACCTGCATATAGTTTTGATTTTCTAGATATGCAAACATACCATGTGGGTTTTGACAATTTCTTTTCTTCCTTTACAGTCATTGTATGTTTTATTTATTAATCTTTTCTTACTAGAGTCTAGGACCTCTAGTACAATTTGGTTAGACCTAGTAATTATAGGATTCTTTCTCTCATTTTGAACTCTGGGAAAACTTTCATCATATCAGCATTAAGTAAAATTTAAAGTAGGTTTTATTTTTAATAGTTGATTACATTAAATATCCTTAAAGAATGATTATTTCATTTTGTTCCTATTTGTAAGAATTTTTTCATAGTGTTAAATATGAAATATTTTTCTTGTGTCTTTTGACTAGATCACAATACTGCCCCACCTTTATTTTCTTAAGGTAGCAAAATACTTGATTGGCTTTCAAATGTTAAAGCAAGTATGTGTTTCAGGGGAAATCCCCAAAATAATGGTTTTGCATAATCTTTTTTTATGTAAGAATGAATTTGTTTTGTTAATTTTCTGTTAGCATTGTTTCATATATGATCATGAGTGAGATTGCCTTATAATTTTCTTTCTCATCACATGACCTTACTTTAGTATCAAGTTTATATGTTGGCCCTTCAATAAAATTGCAGATATTACTCTTATTATTCATGTACTACATGTAGCAAGTTGCTCCTAAAACTTCATGTTTTAAAAGAACAAGAGTTATTGGCTCATAGTTTTGTGGTCCAAGAAAGCTTTAGATGGGTTTGCTGACTACCAGACTCCATAAGTCTGCAGTCATCTCAGGTCTTCACTGGGAGAGATCCTTCTTGGGCTCACTCCTGGGTTGTTGGATTGAGATCTCAGTTTCTCAGAAACTGTTGGCACAAGGCCACTCTCAGTTTCTTGCCATGTCTCTCCATCGGACATCTTGCAAGACAGCTGGCTTCATCTAAGTGAGTAGGGAGAGAATGCAAGAGACAGCCTGCTACCAAGATAGAATTCACTGTCTTTAATAACCTTATCTTGGAACAAAGGCTCCAATGAGATCAATATTTCCACTTGATTGATAAGAAAACTGAGACTCAGCAAGTTTTCCTAAACCCATAGAGTTGATAAGCCTAAGTGCCAGAATTTAAGTTTAGGCTTTTGTGATTGTAAAGCCTATGCTAGAGCTTACTCTGAAATTTGCAACTGATAAAAATCACCTCAAGATCCTTTTCTCCAAACTGATAAACATCTCTTTTTAAATTCATATTTTCCAAGTCTTTGATCAAATTTATAGACTTCCTGGATCTTCCCACCCTCCCCCAACGCATGTAACTTCTTGTTTCTATGCATGGTCTTAAATAAACAAACCCAAATTTGCTCCACAGTGACAATTACTATCCCCATTACGACAGTGACTCTGGACTTATTAGTTCTGAGTGAATGGAACTTGAGACTGCTGGCTGGAGCTGGAGCCAGCCGAGGTGGTATAAATTACCCTGAGGGTTCACAACCAGAGGAACTGCACTGGAGCCTGCCAATCACAAGTCACAGTCACGGCCAGTCTCCTCCAAAAGAGATGCTGAAAATGTTTTAATAATCTACATTCTCTGGTAATTATCAAGAATACAAGCAACAATAAATGCTGGTGAGGATGTGGGAAAAAGACACACTCATACATTGCTGTTGGGACTGCAAATTGGTTCAACCACTATGGAAAGCAGTGTGGAGATTACTCAGAAAATGTGGAATGGATTCACTGTTTGACCCAGTTTTCCCATCCTAGGTTTGTACCCAAAGGACTTAAAATCAGCATACTACAGTAACACAGCCACATCAATGTGTATTGCAGCTCAATTCACAATAGTTCAACTACGGAACCAACCCAGATGCCCTTCAACAGATGAATGGATAAAGAAAATGTGGTATATATACACAATGGAATATTATTCAGTCATAAAGAATAAATGAAATTATGGCATTTTCCAGTAAATGGATGGACTATCATGCTAAGTGAAATAAGCCAAACTTCAAAAAACAAAGGCCCAATGTTTTCTCTGATATGTGAATGCTAATTTTGCAATAAGGGGAGTGGTTGTTAGGGAAGAACAGAAGTACTTTGGATTAGAAAAAGGGGAATGAAGGGAGGGGGAATGGGAATAGGAAAGATAGTAGAATGAGTTGGACATTACTATCCTATGTGCACATGTTTACATGACCAATGTAATTCTATATTATGTACAACCAGAAGAATGAGATAACTTGAAGAGAATGAGACAATTTGAAGTTGTATAACTTCAAATACATCTATTATCATATTATGTCGAATACATCTATTATCATGTATAACTAAGTAGAACAACTCAAATATGCACATTCTGTAATAATTACTCACACATTGCTATTTAACCTTCAGTACTCTAAACATAGTTCAATTTGGATAGTTGTTACATATGTTCAATCCATGCTACTGCAAATTAGTACTGGCGGTCAGTATTCAGGGATGTGCACTGCCCATTGCAATTTATTCTTTTTTGGGCAGTACCAGGGATTGAACTCAGGAGCACTCAACCACAGTGCCACTTTCCCAGCCCTATTTTGTATTTTATTTAGAGACAGGGTCTCACTGAGTTGCTTAGTGCCTTGCCATCGTTGAGGCTGGCTTGGAACTCCTGATCCTCCTGTCTCAGCCTCCCAAGCAGCTGGGATTATGCAATTTATTCTTGAGTTCTGAGTAACATCAGTGATTTGGGGATTGTCACTGATTTCTGTTCTATTTAATATCACAGCAGTTAGTTTTACTGCTATTAGCGAAAGTTATATAGTCATATTATATGTTATCTGTTGTGAACTTTTGCTATTCTTTGATAATTTGTCTAGAATAGGGTACTTTCAATGAAGCTTACTTAATTATATAGACAATCTCTTGGGGAAAAAAAAGCAAGAGGTAGTTTGGAATATATGCATATTTTGGCATGTATTATTGGCAACAGATGAAGTTGCAGTTTATTAAATTTAAAACCAGAGGGCATGTTATGCAAATGCTAGTGGAACAGAGAAATTTGAACATAATTCTGATTATTTGGAAAGCTCTTCAAATATAGAGAGAAAAGCTGGGAATATAAATCAAATGAATGACATTTAAAATTTCTGTGGCTGAGCACGGAGATTGGTGGTAGAGTGTGTGCTTGGTGCGCAAGGCCCAGGGTTCAACCCCTCCCACTAAAAAGAACACAAAACAAATACATAAACACAAAAACTAATGTGCTATTCTCTTTTGCTTTTGCCTTTCCAAGACCTCTGGACTAATATGCCTTAGGTTTTTAACTACCTGGAGGGTAGAGGTAGATATATGGGCAGAGATTATAGGGTTGGAAATATGAAGAGTAGATAAGGAGTCCATTATGCCATTATAAGATCCCACAGCAGAATCACAGAGCTAGGATTCTGTCTTGAGAGAAACTTTTCCTATTTTCTTGATCTCCTCTTGAATATCATAGCTAAGGGCAGAGGATTCAGTTGTTATTTATTTATTTATTTATTTATTTATTTATTTATTTATTTATTTATTTGAGTTCAGCTGTGGCATAGAGAGGTCTAACAACCTGCCATGAAGGATTCAATGGAGGCCAGAAGGGAACATCAATAAAGAAGGAAATAAAACTCTCCCTGCTTTCTATCCCATGAAATGAGTGAGAAGAAAAAGGAGTTAAGAATTAGCTCACTGGATACCCTCTCTGTTATGACTTATGTACATATACATACAAATAAATACTTAATCCTTACAATGCTATGAGATAAATTATTATTTCATTCCCATTTTTCATTTGAGGAAATTGGAATACAGAGCCAATAAATAACTTATCTAAGGTCACGCTTTAATAAGTAGCAGAGCTAAAGTGTGCTGTTCAATTCCAGTAGCTCCAGAAGAGTTGGATTAGTGAAGACAACATGGAAGGCCACGTCAGCTAGCAGTTTTTCTCCCTGCTACACATTCAGGACTGAGAATTCACCTTAGCCTCCCCTCCTAACCTCAGGCAAGGCCCTGGCAAGGCAGCTACCCTGTGCAGTCAGAAGAGCTCTTACAGTATGGCGTTCCTCAGGGGCTTTGTAGCCTAAGGTGAAAATCTAAATCCAGAGCCTTGGGTCCAGCAGGATGGGGATTGGTGAACCACCTGGACCCCCGGGCCTGAAAGGAGGTTGTGGTTGTTATGCTGAGATCCCAGTAAGTAGGAGTAGGGGTGAGACAGGGTTAAATTAACCAGGATTTGGTGCTAAAGCAGCCAGAAGAGACCAAAACCTGAGCTCCACTGACAGAATGACAGAAGGGCAAATAACACCTAGGAGCTTGGGGTTTCCATGGAGATCTGAGGAAGCAGAGTACACTGCACTGAAGGCTCTGTTTTTTTCTTTTTAAAGAGTTCTCCCAAACCTTACTCTGCACCCCCAAGACATGCACCGTGTGTCATCACAGGAGAGGTGAAGAGGCCCAGAGCTGGCTCAGGGACTAAATAATCTTTTAGGAGGACTGATTATTTCCTCAGATGAAGTCAGCACTATTGGATGAGATTGTTTTAGCTCAATTTAGTTAATTTGTTTTCCTCTTAACTAGTGTGGATGGGAGTAATACAGAAGGCCAGATAAAGTACAGGATTGCAAAGAACTTTCATTTTTTTCTCCAATCTGATTTATGGTGAAAATTAAAGTTTATAAACCTGTTACCAAAAAATTGGCTAAGTAGGAAAAAAATAATGAAGGAAGAAAAATTACGTTGTTGTCAACTGTATAGACAATGGAACAGGCACCAGAATGTTATTTTCTGGTAAAATAACCAGAAAAATAAAAGGGAGGAGATGGAATTACTAAGAGTACAATGGGATAATAATCATCTTATTGATGGTATCCAATGATATTAGAACTTCATTTAACAAGGAGGAATTTGCTAGGTATTTAATGTCAATGTTCCCTAGCTGCTACAAAAATATATGTGGTTATAAAAAAGAAAAACAAAAACCTAAATACTGTGTGTAGGATGGGAAAAATGGAAATTACAGGGAGAGAATAACAATTTCAGTGTCTCAGTGGGTTGTTCCAGGGCCACCCACACCTTGATTTGTTAGCCTATACTCTTTCCTCCCCAGTGCACTTCTGGGTCTGAGCTGGAGGGTGGTGGGTGGAAGCAGAACAGTCTGTGGCTGCACCTTCCCTCAGAGCTCTCTGCCCCACTTTGTCCAGGCCATCATTTGCTCCTACTTGGACCAGAGTGAAGGCTTCCTAATTGATCTTGCCTCCTACAGTCTCTCCTTCCTGTGATCCATCTTAAAAATCTTTGCTAGATTCATCTTACTGAAGCCTGGTTTTTATTGCATTACCCTACTGCACATCAACTGGGACTGATTGGATAAAAACTTTTCTCTCTCTCTCTGGTATGCAAGACCATGCTTCATGGTAAGACCATAGCCTCTTCTACTGAAGGCCCCAGTAAGTGTTTATTTTGGGAGGAAGTTTTGTGTTTACTATAGAGTTTGTTCCTTTGATTCTAGAGGATCTATAGTCTTGATTATTCAATTATCATACAGGTATAGATAATCAAATAAATAGGTGGGGGAAGGAAAATACATAAGAATGTAACCATGTGATAAGGCTCAGTGGAATCAATGGGACTTCAGACGAAAGATTATATTATTAGAGGTGTCTGGAGTTCCTAGAACAGGAGGCCCAGTCGGAACTACAGCTCACCTAGAAGCCCCTGCCTCCCAATGGGTCTAGTCAAGTGGAGAGTATCCCATTTGTATCATGTCTGGTAACCCAATAGAAATATTGGGTTGTGAGTGGAGAGCAGCAGACTCACAGCTCCCCCATCTCTGATATCCTTGGCCACCATTTTTTTTTTTGACATACCAGAGATTGACTGGCCT
>JAJEJO010049615.1:0-33021 GCA_020662805.1 Glaucomys volans
TACCTGAATATTAAGGGATGTGCAGGTTCTTCTTGGGACCTAAGTGGAGAATCTGGGCTTGTCATTTGACCCAGAATAAAATGGCTACAAAGTTTAAGCACAGATTCAACAGCACAGAGTTATGCTGGTCTAGAAGTGCAGGAATTACCGTGTGATTCCGAGTGAGGGAGACATCAGTACCGTCTTGCAGATAATGGGTCTCTGTGAAACCGCTGGCAATGAGGCCTCTGTGGAGACAGAAAAACAACATGGAAAGTGAGTGCGGAGCTGCAGTGGGGTTCTGCTTGTGAGCATCTAGGCTGGGCCACAGCCAGCCTGTGACCTCCTTGTTTGGCAGATAATCTGGTGAGGCTCCCAAAGGCCTCCCCCAGTGCGTGTCATCTGGGGAGAACTCGGGGGTAACCCCGGTGGGGGGTCAGTGATCCAGACATGTGTGCTTTGACCACTCCCTTGTGGTGCGCGGGGGCCGCCCTGGCTCCTGCCACCTCATCCTCCAGTGCGCACACACGAGTGCACATTTGCACACTCACACTTGGGCATTCTTCCATGAATGGCACGGGCAGGTTCCTGGGCTAGGAAACACCAGGCCCCTGGAAGTCACAAGGCTCCAGGGACTGTAGTCAACATCCAAGCCACCTGCTGGAGAAGGAAGTTTGGATCCACGGTAAGTCCCCTGCTGTGTCACCCCTCAGGAGAGAAACACCTGGGTGACACATGTCCCATGTCCTTCTCCAGTGCCACGGATGAAGCCAAGAAGGTGCTTAGGAGGCATTCTAAAAAGCATGTCTGATTTTAAAATGGTTGGAAGTCAAAGTTCCCTGGAGAAAATTAAGAAGGGCAGATGGACAGTAGCTATATTGGAGTGTGACAGCAGTGATCCCGTAGACTTCCCCAAAGTGGAAGTCCAAGGAGATGGACTCTCTCACATCAGTGAATGGAGACAGAAGGTGAAGGCATGATGTCATGCGGACACTCCTCTCCCGTGCCTGTTAGAGTAGCTCATCTACCAAGGCCTCTGGTCCCCTCTCACCAGAAAGCAAAATATATTTCAACGGTGCCAGGAGTTGACTTTGTTGTTTCCCATTTATTTTGCTGTTGTAAGTGATCACCTGAATATTCTTATTTCACCAGGATTTACTGTGCTGGACACTGGTAATAAGACTCGCCAAGAACTCCCCCTCTGGGAAGGACTGACCTGAGTGGTCAGAGCTCTGTGACAGAGAGGCCCAGAGGTCATGTGCAGTCAAGGAGGGGCGTCCAAGCCCGAGACCAGCTCTGGGATGGCACCACGTGAGTCCTGACCCAGGGTGGGGAAGGATAAGTCACGCTGGGCGGGGGGGGGCGGGGGAGTGGAGCGCAGTCCAGGAAGAGGCGGCAGCGGCTGAAGGGCCCAGAGGTGCAGGAAGAGCAGGCCAGTGGGCCAGTGGGCTGGGGCTCAGGGCATGGGAGGTGAAGTGGAGTCCCCTTGTGTCAGGGGTGCAGTTGGCGGTGGGGTGCTGCTGCTGGGAGCGGCAGGCGGGTCAGCTCTGACAGACGTCACTGGCTTCATCCATGCAAGAGACATTATGCACAGTGACCTGATAGGCGGCAGCTTTGGAGTTAAAGCCACTGTGACCCCATGTGGATAAGACTTTGGAGGATAAGGAGGGAGGATGGATGGCAGAATGTTAGTGAGGAGGCTGCTGTGAGCACCCAAAGGACCACACAGGACGCCCGCTCTCAGGAAGCGGATCTCTGGAGGACCTAGCACAGGGACACATGTGACAGCAGGGCCTAGGGTGTCGCCAGGGACAAGAACGGAGACCCTGAGCTCAGACACGTCGCTCAGCAGCTGCCACCAAGTGTGAGGTCTGGAGAGGGCAGGGACGGGACACTGGGCAGCACTTCCTGATGAGAGGGCAGGCCGCGCTCTGGCCTTTCCACTGGAGTGCTGTCTTCTGGTTCGAGAGTCTCTGGGTCCACGTGGGTTATGACATTAGGATGCAGCTCAAGTTCTATTTTCTTTCTTTCTTTTGTTTTTTTTGTTTTTGCATTTCTGAAAAGATTCGAGTATTGAACCAAAAAACAAATGACCTCCAAATGGAATTTTTAGAACAATATTGAAATTATCCTTCTTTACATTTACCATTATATAATTTAGTTACACAGTTTGAATGAGATGAATTTCATGAAAAATGACACGTTTTATTCCCACTGACCAGGGCAGCAGAAAGGAGCCCTTGGGGGCCTTTCTCAGTTCCCCACCCTGGAGAGAACTGGCTCTTCTCCGTGTCCCACTAGGCTCTGTCCCAGGGCTTTCTCTTTGCTGCATTGCTTCTTGCTTGCCTGTCTTCTTCCCCACCAGCTGCCCCAAGGACAGAAGCCACATCCCCCAGCTCGCACAATGGCTCCTACTGTTGGCTTAATGCATAAGAAGACAACAGACTCCTGATTGTGGAAAGCAACTCAGTCTGGATAGAGTGCACCCAGACTAATTGGATCAATTAAACATGAAGAAACCATGGTTCCAGCGGCCTCCACTGATCCTCGCGGGGGTGGGGGGCTGGGCAGGGACGGTCACAGCACGACCTTGTTATCTCAGGAATCCCAGTGCTCTTAGGTCATCCAGATCTACCCTGACTCCTTGTTATCTATGTTGGAACTCTTTAAATGAGCAAAGCAGAAAAAAAGGCAGAGATTGGCATCAATTCAGAGATGGCTTGTCAACATTTTCCTATTATTTCCTTGAAGACCATATATATGGTTTGTGGGCTTAATTATTCTGTGTAACATGTTCATACGAAAGTGTCACGAAACAGTCCTTCTTTGTCAACTAATCAGCAGACACCACGGATCCTCTTTGCAATTAGGTCGGGGCCGCCTGCATCTGAGTTGACCCCTTTGGTATTCAGAGCATCCAACCTGGTTCTCTGCTGAAGATTTACTTTATCACACGTTATTATTCTGCAAATTACAAAGTCATTCATTTATAAATTTAGGTAATGGTTTTCTCCTGCTAGAATGTGGAGACCAGCTGCTGATTCTCTCATCTGAGGGCTAAACTGCCCAGAGCGTTAACAGAGTAAGTCACACAATCAAAACCAGAATTAACAACCATGATCAGAATTTCCCTAGTTACTAAAGTGATTCTTCTATTGAATACTATCTGTTCTTGATTCTGAGCTAAATTAATTTAGAGAAAAAATCAGGAGGTGAGTCCGTGTGCACCCTGCCCGGCTCTCTGAGGACCTCTCTCTGGTTCTCAGCAAAAACCCTCAATTGGCTGGAATCACAGTCTTGTCATCCTTGGATCTTCTGGACTATTTGACAGAGGGAACAGAGAGTGCCCTATAAACCAGTGCACTGAGGTATGAAATAGGAGGAGGAAAAGAGAATCAGAAAAGGAATCAGCTGGTTGTTGGTTCATCTCAGCTTTGCCTCAACTTCTTTGAGAACTTGGCCTTTGCAGATGCATACGCTTTTTTTTTTTTTGTACTGGGGATTGAATCCAGGGGCTCTTAACCACTGAGCCACATCCCCAGCCCTATTTTATACTTAGAGACAGGGTCTCACTGAGTTGCTTAGGGCTTCGCTAAGTTGCTGAGGAACTCACGATCCTCCTGCCTCAGCCTCCCAAGTTGTGGGGATTACAGGCGTGTGTCCTAGAGCCTGGCATATGTACACTTCTTGTTTTCCTTGTGGAGGACATGAGCATCTCCTGGCAACTAGCTTCTCTTCTGGGTTTGTGATTCTGGGAGGCAGAGCAAAGCATCACCACCCTCACCCTCACGGCTTGTAACCCTTGTTGTTGGTACTGCCACCGCCCTCCTACCTGTCTGTCATCACACCCTAGCCCCTAGCCCCTTGTGTTCTTACATGCACTGGAGGGACAGGCCTGATAAGGAAGAGGAAACACTCAGAGAGGTTAAGCCACTTGTGCAAAGCCACACAGTGCAGCCCAGCGAGAGTGAACGTGCCCGCCTGGCTCTAAAGCCCACCCTGTCCCAGCCATGGACCAGCACTGCCTTCCCAAAGAAGGGCGGCATGTGGTCCTGAAGGTCTGCAGAATAGGCAGCTGCAAATCATGTTCTGTATTTTTCCGCAATAAGTGTTTCCGCAATGCTGGAACAAACGGCTGAGAATGGGCTTCTGCTGTTTCTCTTCATGTTCAATTCAATTTAGTCACAAAACTCAGATTATTTTTGGTTATAATTTCAGCATTTTGGGATCCTAACTATTTAGAACTGTACATCTGTGAGAACAATGGAGCATTTACATTCCATTCCTTTTGTTATTCTCCATTTACTAAAATACTCAAAATGATCAAAACATTTTTGTGTGTGTTTTCCTCTGGAATTGAAAAAAGAAAGCAGCAGCAGCAGCTCCCTTCGCCCAGCTCTTTCTCATTTAGTTTCAAAAACTACAATAAATAAAACTGTTGATACAGCACTTTGGAAGCTGAAGGGGACAATTAAGTCTCCTCTAAAATAATTCCTTACAATACTGCTCCCATCGCAGTCACAGACACTCGGGGGCTGGATGAAGTCACTGCATCCACGCGAGATAAGCTCCCAGGACTGTCCTTTGGGACCGCCCGATGCCCTGAGTGATCACACATGCCACCCTGGACGCAGAGGACGTGCTTCTGGAGCGGAGGGTTCATCTGTCCACTCTGTTCTGCAGCTGGAACGTAGAAGCAGGTGGAGCGGATGGGCTCCTGCCTCTGCGGCCCTAGTGCCCTGGGGACCTGTCCCCTTTGCAGGACCCTGTGGAGTCGAAGATCCTGATGTGGGCTCACAACTGACGTGATATGACTCCCTCCAAAGTATGAGATTTGTCGAGTTAAAGTAACACAATTTTAAGAAAAAACAGGGCTATAGATACAGAGTAGAGGCCGAAACCCCACAAACCACTATTCCCACGGGCAGATGAGGCCCATGCCCACTTCCCCCAGAATGCACGGCCGCCTCGCGCGAGCAGGTCAGCGCCCATTGCCGCTTCCACGTTCTTACTGTGTAGGTATTACAGGGCTTTCTCTCAAGCTTCAGAAATTTCCTTTAAAGAAATAACCATTGGCTGTTACAGGGGCTAAAATTGGTTTGCGCTCTTACTGAGCCAAGGTGCTTCAAATTCAACTTTTATGATAACCTGGTAGTGCTCGTTCTGAGATGAAAAATCAGAGGCACAGAGAGGGCAGGTCAGCTGCCCAGGGTGGCGCTGCTGGCACTGGGGACGCAGCTGGACTTCAGAGCTCGACCTTCTGTTGCTAAGCCTGTCTGACTCCCATGTCCCCTGGTTCACCCTGGCCTTTCCTGCCCCCTTCTTTTAAATGAACAATTTTACGTGACTTGGCAATCTCTGTCTTTGTAAGCAGTCGTGAGAAGTGTCTAGTTGGGTTGGTGGGTCCAGTTCCCACTTACTGCCATGGGTTAAAACGGAAAGGAGCAATAACTGTATGAATCAGGCTCATTTTATTTCATTCTATTGACCTCTAATCTGGAGAATGGTGCCACACACGGTCATTAGGAGAGGTTGACACTGTACCACACGTCAAGGCGCATGATAAACTAAATCATGCAAGTGAAGAACCAAGCCCATTTGTATTTATACCATTTCACAATCTGTACCTTTCAGATAATCTAAATATTTCTAAAAATAATCAAGCAGGCTTGACCCTCACAGTCCATCCTGCTCTCTTTGGGAGTGATGTTTATGAGCTGCTGCTCACTGGGCACCCTCAAGGTCTATGATGTGCGGGACCTGTTACCACCAGCTGTTCTTGAAACCTTTACCATAACACTGTGTGGTAGGTACATGGCCATTTGATGGATGGAGGAACTGAGGTTCAGAGGGCTAAGAAATTTGTCCAAGGTCACATGCCCTTGAGAGGCAGTGCACAGGGCTTGCTACATGCTGAGACACTTATGCCCAGCCTGTGCCCATCTACACTGTGAGTGGAAAGCATGCCTTCCACCCTCTGGCAACACGAGCTTTGCTTGAACATTGACTGAATATCTGGGTCTGGTGCGTGGAGGACTTGGCGCTGAGGGGCGGGCTGCTCAGCGGGCTCAGCGCTGTCCTTGTCGGCCGGGGTCTTCCTCATTCACTTCTGGGACCGTTCTGGCTCCCAGAGCTTTCAGTCCCATCTCCAGAATGGCTGGCCAGCGAGTCCCAGGCAGTGGACATTGGACAGGAGGACAAATCTCCCTTCAGAATGCTCCCGACAGCAATAGGCATGGTGGCTGAGGGCAGACCCCACCCGCCATTCTCTTCGTCCATGACTTGGGGTGCACAATTTGACCCCATGCAGGAGCTTCCTGTCTACGGTGCAAATGGCGTCACCTGCCTCAGGAGCACTGGTAAAGTGACCGGTGCTAACGCTTACCACGCCCTGCACAGGACGGGGGCATGGCTGTGACTCACAGGCCCTCTGGTCCAGGTGGCCACTGCCCTCCGTGAGGGGGAGCCGGGCCAGACCCTTGCTCACTCTTGAAGCGCTCCAGTCCTTCTTCAGACAGCAGCCAGAGAAGTGTTTAAAGCAAAAACTCCAATCATGCTGCTCTTCCTCCTGAAGCCCTGCACTGCTTCTCACAGAAACTGGAGTCAAGCCAGACTGCCCATGGGTACGGCCCTGGGCCCTGCTCCCCGCTCAGCCCTCCTGGGCTGCCTGACGTTCCCAAGGCTTCTGGCTTTCTCCTCCTGGTCCCCGCGGCCTTCCCTCCTCCTCAGCTGGCAGGCTGCTCACGACCCTGCTCCCTCCCACAGGCCCCCTTCTCAGGCTGGCTCTCCATGGCTGCCCCTCTTCCAGGACCCTGCCCCATCCTGCAAGCACCCCCTGCCATTTGCACTTTTTCTTTACTCGCTCTGGGGGTTGTTTGAGGTTTGTGTCCCCATGAAGGCCATTTTGTAGCCACTCTGTGTCCTGGGTCTTTGTACCAGTGCTGGAGCTTCAGAGGTAGTCAGTAACATTTGTTGGTAATGGTTGAGAATGAGGAAAACACGTCAAGGAACTCGCAGACAGGACTGTCCTTATTGGTTTGCTATTACTTTAGGGTCTGAGTTTTTTTTGTTCGTTTTCTCCTACTCTAAAAAGTAACCATCAACAACAACAACAAAAAATTCTGATGGATGGAGGGTATTCTTGCATTGAAAATTCCACCTACTTCAAACAGCTGGCCTTCAGCTCATACTGTAGAATGAAAATATATAGACTTAAAATTCATCTTCAAAGGACATTCTTCTTAATTATCAGCATAAAAAACCATTTGTGCGTATGTCAAGAACCATCACACAAAACCCCGTTCAGTCCCTGGACGTGCAGGCCCGGGTCCTGGAGGCCCCCGGGAGGCCGCGTGGTCAGGGCTGAGAGGTGGGTGGGTGCCTCCCCAGAGGGCCACTGCGCTTCAGCTGCCTGCTCCCCGCCCACGCTCGTCCATGAGGAACCTTATGGTGCTCTGAGGTCAGAGGGGATTTTCTAGGCCTCTGGGAAACCAGCCAACCAGCTCCCAGGCCGATTGCAGCCCGGCCAGCTGGGCGCTCTTAAAACCTGACCTACTCAAACCACACTCATAGAGCGTGTGTTAGATCAAATCTGTTCCTTTTCACTTGAAGTCAGTTTTGCTCTGCAAATTCCCATGCCATCCCTGCCACAGACAGATGCCAGGGCTATTTTCCTGCAGGGAAAAGGACCCTCACCTTCTAGAGTTTTCTAACAATTAAAAAAACCCATGCAATGGCTCAGATCCTCTTGCTGAGACCACCAAGCAACGTGCTTGGGCTTCAGAATGGATGACTTTCTCCTTTTGAAAAATGAGGCCCCCAAAAGTGAACCCAGGCACAGAGAGTCACCAATGACAGCACTTCCTGTTTTCTGTGGGGCCATTGCCCCCTACCTCTGCCAGCACTAAGTGGGCACCACTGCCCTCAGGAGGGCCGTGGGAAGAGAAAAACACGTGTCTTTGAGACAACAAACGGTGGTAAGACATGAAGTTGTAAAATGAAATCATAAATCCCATCTGAATGCTAGTTGCTGGGTTCTTTAGGGAGATCGTTCTGCTTTCCTTGTTTCAAAGAAACCACAGCCAGGAGCCCTGCGATGCCAAGCTGGATGCCTGCCTCCCTGAGCCTGTGCAGAGTGCTCAGCTGACCTAGGACCTCCTCAGCAGCGGGATGCTTCTCTTTTTTTTTTAAAGAAAAAAAAAGTCTGGAAGGGTTTTTGCATTTAGAGTGAACGCTGCTGAGAGCCATGAGAACCATGGAGAAGAACCACTAGCGGACAGGACAGGCCGGTGACAGTGGGCTGGTGGGTTTTCCTCCAGGATGACAGCCCCCCAATCAATACGCCCACAGCTGACCTTTGAACCCCCTCCCCCTCCCCTGGGCTCTCCTGGGGGACGAACACTCTCCACAGCCCCTTCACTTCTTATTCAATCCCAGCCCTGCAGGTTACAAAAGGGTTCAACTAATTCTAACAGCTAATTTTCTCCAAGCACTTAAGCGCTTTGGTCAGAACAACGGTTGGGAACATTTCCTGTTCCTTTCATTGTTCTTAGGCTACAGCCACATGAATTACCTCGTGGATTTAGTTAAGTGATGCAGTACATGACAAAATATTACCCTGGGTCACGAAAAAAAGAGATCTTTAATAAGCATCATGGTCTCAAATTGTAAAATTAGTTAAAAACCACGACAGGGTGATACGCTGGTTTGTATGTGATTGAAGTGGTCACATCTATTACATGAATGAAGCCTTCGGAGTTCCCAGCTGGGGGGCCTTTACAAAGCACCACCTCCTTGGAGCGCATGCTCAGAGCTGCTGGCCCCCCGGGCAAGAGCAAATCCACGCTCCTTTTCCCTTCTGGCTGCGGCTTCTCCAGGGCTGAGTCTCAGTATGTCCTGGGTACCAGGCAAAAGCAGACGCCCGCTTGATGTGTTGACCCTGAACAAAACTTCACTTCTCCAGTGGACTTTGGTTAGACCTGCTTCCAATCTCTTTGGCTTCCCAGCCACGGTCTGCTTCTCAGATGACAATGCTGCGGTTTCTTTAAGAAAGGAAGATCGAGGAAAACTTCCTCCAAAGAGCCCAGCAACGAGAATTCAGATGGGATTCATGGTTTCATTTTCGCACAGCCATCCTGCACGCAAAGCTGGGAACTGGGATGACATCATGTGTGCTACTAAACTCACATTCTAAAAGCATGCTCCAGAAAGAAGTTCTTCATTAAAAGCTGAAACCTTTCCATGTGTCTGGGAAAAAAAAATAGCTCACTATGTTGAAGAGCAGGGAGGCACAATTTAATGACTAAAAAATGTAATTTACAAAGCTCTGCCTCAGTAATCCCTCCTAATAGCTTCATGGAGAAAAAGCTGCGATCACCTGCAGGCTGACTGAATTAATCAGCACTTCTTGAGGTCAGAAAATAATTAAGCATTAAGTGCACTCTCCGTCCATTCAAAGACCAAGTAAGTGGATCCATCCGGAAAATGGATAAAACGTGGCATTAGTGATCTTTACTTTTCATAAGGGTGGATGTTTCCAAAATTAAACAATCACATTTCAACTCTCCGCAGGTCAGAGCTTTATGTGACCCAGCACAGTTGAATCTGGACTGGTCGCTAGGTGACCCTGTGGAACTGTGACTGATTGGCTGGGTGTGGCAATGGCCCTGTGGTTCCATTGGAAGGTGTTTGGTTATTTCAGAAGCACATGTTGAAGTGCGAAGAGGGGAAATGACTTGGTGTCTTTACCATGACCTCAGGGAGGGAGCGAGGGAGGACAGTGTGGCGACGTCTGGGTGCCTGAGTCTGGGTGACAGGCTTGTGCTTGGGCCTCCCCACCTCACTCTCTTGACATTGGCTCTGGATGGTTCTTTGATCATGCAATGTAACCATCAGCAGCAGCCCTGGCCTTCGCCCCCTAGACCCGGTGACAATCCCCTCCTGTGGCCAGTGCCTCCCAAAGTTGTCAGCTGTCCCTGGAGGGTAGCCTCACCTCCAGCTGAGAATCTTGGTTACCTGGGAGGGATTGATATACCATTTTCTCTTCTCTTGAATATATTTAAAAGGTTTGGAATGTGAGTTTTAAAGTAAACAGGGACAATAATGTGAAAAACTGGCCCACTCCTTCAGTCTGCTCGAATGCTTGGAGAAGATTCTTGAGGAGGGAGCGGGCAGCACAAGCCTGGGCCCAGAGATCAGAGGCCCTGGATGGCCAGAACCTCGGCATCAGAGCATAGAGCACAGGAGAGGTTGGGAATCCCTCAGGCCCAGGCAGTCAAAGTCCCAGGGACCTGGGGTCCAGGAATGCACATTATATGAAAAGAGTATTAATATTTCTTAGAAAGTAATTTCAAACCTACAGAAAAACCTTCCAAAAAAAATCATACACAGATACATCTATATCTCTAATATCCAGATTCATCTAGAATTGCGTTTTATTGTTTGCTTTATCCTTTGCTTTTTTACTTCCCTCTGACCATCTACACACAGCCATGTGTGCACAGCCTTACACACACACACACACACACACACACATTTTTTTTTTCCCTAAGCTACTTGTGGGTGAGTTATCCACATCATGGACCTTCACCCTCAGATCCTTCACTGGGCATTCCTGTGAACAGGGGTCCACTCCTGCTAATCGCAGCACAATCAGCAAAGGTCGGTAAGTGGCCCCCCGGGTGTGAGGTTTTCATCCACCAGGTCCCAGCATCGCCTGCCTGCCCGGCAGCTTCTCATCTCTTCTTCCCCTGACAGAGTCCCGTCCGAGGGAGGTTGTGCACTAGGTCATCAGGACCCTTGGCATTTTTTTCTTAAAACAACTGGAGACAC
Organism: Glaucomys volans; assembly: GCA_020662805.1. Taxonomy (NCBI): domain Eukaryota; kingdom Metazoa; phylum Chordata; class Mammalia; order Rodentia; family Sciuridae; genus Glaucomys; species Glaucomys volans. The sequence goes on from JAJEJO010049615.1 coordinate 10,810, forward strand.
AATTCACCCCCTTAAAACGTACAGGCCAGTGCTTTTCAGCATCTTGCAGATCCCGTCCCATGGCCATGGTGTGGTCTTGGAGTGTTCTGTCCCGCTTCGTCCTCCACCCTGTGCTCACTACCCTTCATGGGTGTGGGCTGGGAACATGGGTGTGGGCTGCCTCTCTGGGTCTTTTCTGATAATGACATTTTGGAAGAATATAGTTCCCTCCTTTTTTTAGGTTAAAAAATGGGGATTTGTCTGATATTCCTGTGGCTCAGCTGAGGTCGTGCTTTCTCACCCCCACAATTTCCCAGGTGTCCCACCTGGGGAGGTGCCCTGTCCCCCTGTCCCTCGCTGATGTTAACTGTGGTCCCTTGGCAGGGTGGAGGCTGATTCCCCCACTGCATCTTGACATCAGTGGGTGCTAGTCTGGGGGAAATTTGATGAGGAATGAGACTGTGCAGTTGTCCAATGTCTCCTTACATGCTGCTTGCCACTTGGAAGGAGAGGGACAAGGCCATCTTGCAGGTGCTACCTGCCGCTCTGCTCTCCGGATGCTCCTAGCACTCACCTGCTCCTCCAGCCCTGACTTGGAGCCTCCCTGCTCAAAGTCTACAGGAAGTGGACTGCCTGGTCTCTTGCAGACCCTCCAGGACCCAAGGAGAGAAAAGAACACACTTCCAGAAGGGAGAAGGCCGTCGTAATGTCCCCACAGCACCTCATGCCCCTGAGTGAGCCCCTCATCCTGTCCCACTGTCTCTGGACTCTGGGCGGCTTCACACATGGTTTCCCTGAACTGCTTAGCTCTCCTGTGTGGAGCCCCCCTGTGTCCCCAGGGCCTCTGCCTTTCTTCTGCTCTGCTTCAGGCCCTTTGTCACCTCCTTAAATCTCCAAAGCAAAATGCAGGACCCAGGGAGGGCACATTGCCCTGCCTTCTCAGGAGGAGGCACAGAAGGTGAGGCCGCAGGAGCCTCCCAGGGAGCACAAGGTGTGTGTGTGTGGGGGAGACAGAGGGTTCCTGTGGAACCGCTTTCCCCTCGGGCTGAAGCTGACCGGGGCCTCAGGCCTTGCTGCCCTGACACAGCTGAGAGCCAGGGCGGTGGGGCCAACCCCCATGCACTGAGCATTCCTGCTTGAGAAGTGTGGGGGCCGGGGAGGAGGAGGCCGGGAGGGGAGAGGGCAGACCACCTCAGAGCCAGAGTCCTGTGAGCACAGCCGGAAAGAGGGGCCTCCCCAGGACCCACAGCCAAAGGAAGCAGACCCGCACACATGGGAGGCAGGGCACACAGCAGGGGAGGACACATCCCGAGACCCCGACTCCACGGGAGAGCCCGCGGGCCACACAGCCGGGTGCTGAGAGCTTCAACTTGCCCTGGTTTTGGCCTCCCTGCTCCCAGGGCAACTCCACAAAATATTATTATTATTTAATCATAACAATAACAATGGTTCAGAAAATAAAAACCAAAACAGGCAAACTATTGGAATACCAAGAAGAGATTTCTAAAGGTTTTTATTTTAAACATATGTTTCTGAAAGTCAGGGAGAATTGCCAAAAACGCGGCATCCACTCTATTTTCCTTTTCTGTGTACAGGATTTGCTTTGGAAACTGCCTATAAAGGCCCTAAAAGGTTTTCTCTCATCAAGAACAACCGAGGTCAGTACAAGGAGTTCCGCAGCCTAACCTAGTTATCTCACTGGAGTGGGGTGAGGGCGAAGCCTCAGATTTTCATGCGGGCCCAGGGTGGGGTTAGGGGGTCTTGCTGCCCTGCAGGCAGCCGGGGCTGGAGAGGAAGACCTCCATCTCCATCCCAGGATTCCACCGGGCCACAGCCTCCTGCAAGGGAGCCCAATGGGCATGTGAACCCCAAAGGCAGGCTGGACACTCTGTCTGCCTCCTTTGGCAGCATGGGCCATGGAAGGTCCGAGGAGAGGGCTGTGAGCTGGCACTGATGCTCGGTGTGCATAGACTCAGCCTCAAGAATGAGCTGATCCCCCTCCCTTCGCAAGCACAGAGAGCTTCCACAGGGAGTCGGTGGCCTTGGTCCCTAGACCAGGGCGGAGGACTGGGCAGCTCATAAAAGACCACAGGCCATGTTCTGAGCTGGCTCACTGAAGTCACAAGCATGCACAACACCCGCAGAAGGATCCCTGGTACCGAACACTTGAGGGACTCAACTGGAAAAGCCTGTGAACCAGCAGGCATCCAAGGCCCTCCCAGGACAGCCGCCCTTTGCTTCCAAGGACTCACAGCACCAGGGAGAGGATGGATATTGCTCTCTGCTCAAAACCATGATTCAGGATTCTGGCTGTGTCATTCTTCAGGGTGGGATTAATTATCAACAGGCCTCTTAGGGGATTCATCTGTATGTGATATTAAATAGAGTTCACTATCATTTTAAATAAAGACACGGGATGAGATTGAAGTCATAGGAAGATTGGAGAGAATGCGCAGGAGGAATGGCGGGATGTTGCAATTCCATGGAGGACTCTGAGCCCCCATCCAGGCGCATATTTCATCTCGCTTCAGAAGAAGCAAATAGCTGCATTAAGTACATTGTGTATTATTTATGGCTCATGGAGTGATGCAATCCTTTTGTTTCAATCCCAGAGGAAGCAACAGTGTAACTAAAATATGATCATCTTCTTGTAGCCTAAAAGTAATGACCTTATAAAAATAAAAGGGAATAAAAAATTCATAAGGCCTTGGAATAAAAATCTCTCACGGTCTCCTACCATATGGAGACTCGCAGGGTTGGGTGTCAGGTGGCTCTTCACTGTGATGTCAGCAGGCTGCAGGGTCTTTCCTGTAAGTTCACAGCAGAACCCCAGGGAGAGGAACACACAGAGAGAAACCTGCAGCTGTGACTTTTACTTTCTTGGAACAGGGTTTCTATCATTCAAATAAGAGCCACTCCTTTGTGCAGAATCATCAGGGACCTGTCCTTGCATCCTATTTTCTAAGTGGGGTGCACCAAAGCAGAGTCGGAGGGTGTCCTGGTTGTAAGTAACGCCCTCGGCATTGGCTCAGGGCTGAATATCCCTGCAGTTGTGCTGTGGGGGATGTGACAGGAGCATTCGTGAAAGGGGAGGCCAGGAGGTCAGAATACCAAGGAGTACAGGGCTGGGAGGAAGACGAGGGTAGCAGCAGGCTGTAAATGCAAAGAAAACGAAGCAAGCAATCAGAGACCAGGAGATTGGATGCTGGAGAGGGGCAGAGCAGTGGAAATCACCAACACAGAAGGACAGTGGCACTGCTCATTGAGCCCCCACTTTGCGTCCTGAAGGGTGCTAATATTTCATAAGCACACACCCATTTAATACCAAAATACCGTGATTCTGACCATTTTAAAAACGAGACAACCAAGGCACAAAGATGACCTTGCTTATTTAAGATCACCCAGCTAGTAAACAGAAGATTAGGACTAGGACTAGGTGAGACCTAAGTTAGTCTGACTCCAGAACCCATGGAAAGGTTTCCTGCCGAAGATTGGAGACTGTGGTAGGAATAGGCATTTTTTTTTCTCCTCCCAATTGTTTATTTAAAAATTAAAGTAAACGACGCTTTAAGAATATGGGAAAGGAATTCATAGGAGATAGCAATCTGCAAATAAGCAAACAAAAAATAAATATATCAATTCAAAATAAAACTTAAATAATAAAATCAAGAGTTACCCCTGTGTGATGGTGTGGCCAAAAAGAGTGGGGATGCAGCTGCTCCGGAAGGACTTGCACCTGGGCGGTGGCACCCGGGTGCAGGCTCGGAGCCACTCCGGTCTTTGGCAGCTCAATTCAGCTCCATTAAGAGCCTCAGGTGTTTATTTAAGTTAATTTATTAACCTCGCTTTGAATAAAATCTAATTCAATTTGGGATTTAAGAAGCTAACCATAATCAGGCAAGCTTTTGTGTGTGATTTAGGGCTGTGATCGGCAAGAACGTGGCTGTGTTGATTTTTCAGCGTCTACATCAGACAGGACACATGTCACAGCCATTTCAAAACCTTTTCTATATGAATGGTATCTATTTGTTTATTTTCTTGCATAGAAAATACACATGGACTGCAAGAGTCAAGAAAAAAAAATCATAGTCATAAAGCTCCATATCACAGGAACTTTTTTGAGGATACCATGGTTCTGTTGTCAATATTTTTATAGGATTAAGGAAATTTACATCTTAAATTCAAATCAATCAGAAGTGTTAGAAAAGATTAAAAATACTTATCTTTTCCTTTTGTCTTACTCCAGTCCTCATGGAGGATGATATTATTATTATTAATATTAATATTATTATTATTATTGATAAACATCTTTAAGATAGGTCTATGACTAGTAATCAAAAACTTACACAAGTTGTCATTCTCTTTCATATGTTCCCTTGCATGGTTAAGAACATAATGATTTATTTCTCACCCTTTCTTTGTGATATTGAAATTATAAGAATATAATAAAAACAGGCTGCAGATAGAAAAAAATAAAAAATCAAAGAAAGACAAAGGAGAATGCAGAATGCCTAATGAGGGATTCTGCCATAAGTGGTACTTGTAGGGACAGGAGAGACGTCCCCATGCAGGCCAGCTGCACACAGGACGGACAGCTGTCACAAGCGCCTCCAGCAGCCCAGGAGGTAGGACCACATGGTGTGTCTCACCAGCTAAGGAGCCAGCGGGAATGTCCCCCCCTCCTGCCAATGCGGGAACCTCTTTAGTGATAACGAGGTGGAGGGAAAGCTCCACACCCTCTCCCCTCTGCCGCCTCTTCCCGTGCCCTCACAAGCCCTCAGTAAGCCACAGCGCCTTTGGTGTCATCTTCTAGCCCATTCTACTCCCGCTTCTTGTTAGGCAGTCAAGTCACTGCAGATTAAACTCCGTTAGCATCTCTTTTTTTTTTTTAACACATTGACTCAAAATGAGCTGGTCTGATTGGTCGGGATCAAAGTAAATTTCTAGCTCTTTGGTAAGTTTTGATGCTGTTATTACTGATAAACATCTTTAAGATAGGTCTGTAACCAGGAATCAAACCAGGAAGGCCAACTCTGGTGATAAACAGAAAGGGCCTGGAGGGAGAGTTGAAGCACTTCAGACACGTTTCGACTTTGTGGGGGGAAAGGGGTGGCACCTCTGCAAAAATATGTTCCGGGTCACAGAAACTCTGTCTTTCAACAGTGTTCAACATTATGTAGGGGATTAGAATCAATTCACTAACTGACTCTCTAACATCAAGTGCCTACACATGCCAGGCTGGGAACTGAGGGGACAGAATAATTAGATCCATATGCAGACTTTGGTCCACATGCTCAAAGGTCCTTCTTGTTCAGTTGGGGTGGCCAAGATGTAAACAAGGGTCACAAAGACACTGCAGATGCTGGGATAGCAGTCTGTGCATGGTACCCAGGCATTACAGAGGAAGGGTCAAGTGTTACCAGGTGGGTAGGCCAAGGATGGGGAGAGAGCCAAGGTAAGGCTTGCTGGGCATGATGGCTACACACAGATGCCCCTCTATTTGCTTCCAAAGAAGTTCTTCAATTTTTTGAAGCTTATGCAAGAAAGATAGGTATTCTTCAAAGAGAAATATTCCTTAGATCTTGAGGTCTATGTAACACCCATCTAAGTAGGACAGATACAGATGATGTCATCAAAAATGACAGAAGCTATTTGGGATAACTGTTATGTCCCAGGAAGGGCATTTGATTCTTCCAGCAACTCAGGCAGGATGTGCTCCTAATTCACACATGGAGACCGACGCTTGGAAAGATCAAACATGACTAAGGGTCACCATCCCATATGGTGGATGAAGTTTGGATGAAGAAGTGTTAGTATTACTTTTAGTCTGATAATTTAAACCAAGGTTTGAATCTGAGCTCTCCGACTGCAGGGCTCCAGGCCTAAGCTCCATCCAGGATTGTAAGGAAAACCTTTCCAAGTGCTCAGTGCCCTGCGGGTGAGAACCAGGCTCTGTGATTCTGCGACACATCCACACTGACCCCAGGATCCGCCACCTTGGCTTGGTAGTTGCAAGCGTGTGCGTTTGCGTGTGTCTGTGTGTGGGTGGCATGCAGTGCCCATCATCACATGTATGAGAAAGCAAGCAGGAAACACTGTAGCGTTGAACCAAGGAATGCGGGAAATCTGAAAGTAAAAGCCATTTGCGGTGATGCCTTATCATAGGGATCAGTTTTCCCAAGGACAGACAAGTCCTGGTGTGTGTCCAGCCCCTGCTCCAAGGCACTTAAGACCGGGCAGCACAAGGGCCTCATTCTCCTCACATAAATATTTACAAAGTTTTAATTTGCTTTTGCATTTGAAGCTATTGATTCATTTCCTTACTCAATTATAAAACCTTATAATGGACAAAGAAGTTCCTCAGAAAGGAAGTTAGTGAAGGTGAGTCTGCTCTCCTGTTGGGCCTCAGTTTCCCCAGGGCACTGCCCCTCGGCAGAGGGGTTGCTTATGTAACCAGACTAAACACATGTGCCCTACTCAACGACCAGCCAACCGCATTCATTCATTCTGGAAGAAGAAGTGCTACTTGAGTTTGGATGAAGGAGTGTTAAGTATTATTTTTAGTCTGATAATTTAAATATGGGACAAAGCAATGCTAGCTTAGTAAGATAAAAACTATTAAAGTATCTAGTAAATATGAATAGAGATTGTGCTACTCAGGTATTTTGCTCATGGTTTATTAGTTCCTCAAAAATAATTCCAATAATGACATTCATGTATATTATATGGTGTCCATATCCTACTCAATACATTATGATTACTATTATTTCATCAGTAAGTAAAGTATTTGTGAATATATCCATTCATCCACCCACCCATCCGTCTACCCAATCACCCACCCTCCCACCTACTTACCCATCCATGTATCTCACCATCCATCCATCTATCCCAGGCAGCCACCCATCCATCACCCACCCAGCTACCCACCCTCCATCCATCCACCTTCCATCCATCCACCCTCCATCCATCCACCCTTCATCTCACTCATCCACCCACCTTCCATCCATCCATCAATCACTCCAGTCCCCCAGCTGTCTGACCATTCAAGAAATGTTAATTACGTGTGTGCTAAATGTCATACACTATGTAAGGCAGTGAAAGACAAATGAATCGGGTGAATCAAAGAAAAATAGCCAGAGGAAGGGGAGAGCCAGGAGAGGCCATTGTGGGGTTTCACCCATTTCTTAGTTGGTGAAAATGGCAGCGTTTGGTTTGCCTTAACCAGCACCGCTTCACTTGGATCTGAGCCAGCTGGTGACGGTCAGATCCCAGGAATGTCTCCGGACTCGGAAGGAGCTGAGATGCACGTGGAGATCTGGTGGTTTCTCTGCCTTTAACCGCATGGCCTGGCCAGCGCTGTCTGTCTGCTGCCTGAACGGGACCTGTCTCTCTCAGGTGGTGGCAGAGTAGACAGTCCTTGAGAAGACATGAAGGGCGTGACTAGGGAAACAGACCAAGGTTGAAACTCAGCCTCACACCACGGAGGCAATGCAGTTTCATCTCAGGAAGGGACAGCTGGATGGAGGGCATGCACAGGAAACGGTGGCCCTGCTAGGATGTATTAATCTGCCTGGTGGCTGGAAAGTTTCCTTTCTCATGACTTGTCAGGAACATTTTTATTTCAAAAACAAAAATGTTGAGGGAGCCTGGCCCGGTGGCACATGCCTCTAATCCCAGTGTCTCAGGAGGCTGAGGCAGGAGGATCCCAAGTTTGAGGTCAGTCTCAGCCACCCAGTGAGACCCAAAGCAACCTAGTGAGACCTTGTCTCAAAATAAAAAATAAAATAAAGGGCTGGGATTCGGCTCAGTGGTAAAGTGCCTCTGGGATCAGTCCCCAGTACAAAACCCCCAAATACATGGAGGGACGGTGCAAGGTACTGAGCAGGAGAGCCAGGTAGGGGCACGGCTGGTGATACCACCTGGTCTCCTGGTCTGACCCCTGCAGACCGTGATGCCAAGATGACTGCCAGCGGCAAGAGCACGGTGCGTGCAGTCACCTGCCAGGATCCCCGGGGAACAGTGACTTCTACCCGGATTTTCCAAGCCTGGAAAAGTTGTGAAGGTCACTGTAGCGGAAGACGGAGAGCCAGGACGAGGAAAGGGCTGCACTCTGTTCTGGGTGAAGACTGCACACGGCTGCACTGGAGCAACAGGTGACCGACAGCTGTAGACTGAGAAAGGCAGGCGCTGCCGGGCCCATGGAGCGCCGTGGAGCACATCCGCAGGCCTCGCTGGGGCCATGAATCCTAGAGTGATGATGGGAAGTGGACACTCCTCATGCCTGACGTAGAAACAGGCCTGGAGATCGGAACCTCCAGAGAAGAAAGAGGAGAAAATGAAAGCAGAAGAAACCAGGGAAGGAGAAGAGAGCGAAGACCAAGGGGAAGAGGCTGCTCTTGATGGTCTCAGTGGGCCACAGCATTCTGCCTGCCAACACTGAAGGGGAACAGGCCTGGAAACCCAGAGCAGGGTCCTGACACCAAGCAGCTCAAGACGCCCAGGAAGGAGAAAAACACCGTCCCTTGGTGATGAGGAAGAACTTAGCAACCAAAATTCATTGATTATGTAAATAGCATTAAAATAAAACAAATCTTGGAGTGCAAAGTTCATGGGGGACTAAAGATTACTTTCAGTGTGCACAGGAACACTTAATTCCAAATGGTTTTACTGTAAAATAGTTCACAGGAAATTTAAAAATAATTGTAAAGCACTGTGTTTCTCTCTTGCCTGGGCAGAGCACAGCTGAGCATCCCTACCTCAAAAGTCCAGAATAATTCAAACGCTCCAAAGCCAAAACCTTGAGCATGAATATGCCGTGTGAAGTAGACAATTCCACACCGCAAAATTTAGTTTCATGCACATGATTAACAATATCGTCTCAGCCACGTGTGGTGACACACACCTATAATCCCCCTGACCTGGGAGACGGAAGCTGAAGGATCACAAGTGCCCACCAACTCAGCTACTGGCAAAGCAAAAAATAACACATTTTTTATTTCAAGATAAAAATTTAAAAAAAGTTGGGGATATATCTCCAGGGGTAGAGTACCCTGGGTTCAAACCGCAGCATGTGAAAAAATAAAAATTAAAAAGATAAACCCTATAAATTATCTTCACATTGTGTGCAAAAGACGTATATGAAGCACAAATGAATTTCATGTTTAGATTGAGCTCTCATTCCTAAAATATCTCATTATGTAAGTATAAATATTCCCAAATCCAACACACTCCTGGGCTTAAGCATTTTTGATAAGGAATACTCAACCTCTACAGACAAAATCAGGATTTGTTAGTTGTACTCTTGTAAAGAACTAATTGTAATAAAAATAAGAAAACTATTAAGTAATATTGTTGCTCTCCCATGGAAAGAGGTAAATATTAAAATGATTTATTAAAAAACTTCATAGTAAAAGCTTTCTTTATGTCTGGTTGGATTACGTGAAGATTTTTCAAATCAGTTTAATCTCTAAAATAAAATATCATAAAAACTGGGAAGTTGAATGGTCTATAATTAGTAATATAAGTAAACTTTTCAAGAGAATTTTCCTTTTAAATATGGGTGCTTTATCATCTTTTTTTTTTCTTTTAGCTTAATCTCAATCTGAATGTTATAAATACCCACAAAATACAAAGTAGCTCTAAAAATCTTACACAGAAGCTACTTGTCTGACCTTTCTATAGCACCAAATTCTGTTCCCTATGAGCAACTACTTCTAACTTTATTAACCATTTCTTTTCATATTTATGTACACACTGCTAAGTAAAGTGTGTCTATTTCAGTCATTTATTCATTGAGGGATAAGGGAGGATTTTTTTCAACCTGTTATATCTCCCTGTCTTCTCCATCTTCCTAATATGACTATGTTAAAATGGCTGGCTACATCCATATTTACTGTTTTGTTTTTTTTTGTGACCATGTAAATAGTTTTCATTTCATGTATTTATTACATTTCTTTCTATCTATGACCAAATATTTCCATACCTCCTGTAGTTGGCTACACTACAGGAATGGGATTTTGGAGCCTTTAATTTTCAACTTGTGTATTTCTATACTGTGTGAATACTTTGTAAGAACACTCATGTACTACCTTTTTAATTATAAAAAGCAATAAAAATATTTCTACTTTGAAAACTAAAAAGAAAGAAAGAAAGAAGGAAGGAAAGTAAAAGAAAGGAAGAGAAAGAAAGAAAGAGAAAAACTAGATACTGAAGTTCAGATTCTCTGACATTACAGAGTCCTTACTCATCCACCATGTTGAAGACGTAATGGACACATAATAAAAAATGTCAAAGGGACCAAAATATCATTCACATATTCTGGCAGATGGAATTTCCTTAACAAGGGACCTAGATTTATCCAGAAAACAAAAAAATGTCCACTCTGAATTATTCTCCTGCATGCATTCACTCACTGAATGAAGATCGATTGAATCCTTGATCATCTCAAAATCACCCTCTGCATGATGTGGAGAGGACATGAGAGATGCAGAAGACAAAGACACTATATCTGCCTTTGGGGATTTAGAATATCACTGGGTTTAGAAGACTTGTCACACAAGCAATATCAAGAGAGAAACTAGCAAGGACATTCAGGGCCACTCTGGGCAAGTTGCTGAGAGACTCCGTCCACCATGATGACAGTGGAGCAGAAACAAGTGTCCTGGAGACCAGCTGGGGTGAGCCTGACGGGTGTCACAGGGAGCCTTGCTAATATGGTTTGTTAGTCAGTTTTCAGTCGCTGTGACCCAAAGACCTCACAGAAACAACATAAAGGAGGCAATGTTTATTTTGGCTCAGGGTTTCAGAGGTTCAGTCCATGGTCTGCCCTGCTCCATTGCTCTGGGACTTAGATGAGGCAGAACATCATGGTGGAAGGGCATGCCAGAGGAAAGCAGCTCAGGACACAACAGCCAGGGAGCAGAGAGAGAGAAAGCTGGGCTCACCAGGGACAAAATATAACCCCCAAAGGCCCACCCCCAGTGACCTACTTCCTCGAGCCACACCCTACCTGCCTACAGTTATAGTCCAGGCAACCTTTATGAATTAACCCAGTGATTACGTTTTAGCTTTCCCAGCCTAATCATTTCACCCGGGAACATTCTTGCATTGTCTCATGCCTGAGGTTTTGGGGGTACCTCACATGGAAACCATAACACATGATGTCTCCTCTGTAATTTCTCAGGACAGTAGGAAGGGTCCACCTACCACCTGATGGACCCCCTAGCACAGAGCAGCTGTCTAGAGAACCCATTGATATGCAGGCAGAGATTTGCACTTTAAACACCTTGGTTCAGTCCCCGACACCCACTCCGGCCAGGTGACCGTCACTTCTTGCCTTGCCATTTGCACACTCTTCCACAAAGCAAAACAGGTGAGACAGGCCCTGGGGGGCACGTACGGAGCTTGCACTATCAGTGACATGCCTTCCATTTAGACGTCTAGCCCAGACCTCCGCCTTGGAAGCCTCTTGGACGCCTTAGCTCACTTGGACGTTTCTTGGACGTCTCTTGCTTTCCCACGCACCATCCCAAGTGTTGAGAGTGTGACAAAGATGGAAAATGAGGGGCTCGCCGCCACCCCCAAGGCGGCAGGCCTCCCACGGAGGCTGTTCTCCCAGAGCCACGCGGCAGGCACCAGCAGAGCCTCATGAATGGACGGACTGCTAGAGAAATGAACAAGTGAGAGGATGTTTTGAAATCCAAACACAGAGACATTGTGGCAGTTTCTATGTAACTATAGAAGACTCTGAGACTGAGTTCTGTGACTAACACTCCAAAACTTGGCATCACAGATGTTTCCTAAATCCACACTTAATAAATGATTGTATAACACAATGAAATATTTAATATTCTTCCCTTGCTTTATTACAATCCTTATATTTGCTTGATTTTCTTGAAAAGGAGCATGAAATCTGTATTAACACCATGACTCATAAGCTCAGGAGTCTGGACCCCATCTTCCCACGTCTGTACCAGAACGAGGACTGAGTCCTACTGAAGGGACACATGTCAGCCCCTTGCAAGCACCAACCCAGCTCCCCTGCTCCCTAGTCCCTGCATCTTTCAGGTTGAATCCAGAGCACGTCTGAATTGAACTACCAGAAAAAAAATGGAACTGCAAAACTACATTTCAGAGGTGTTAAATGTTGCTTTGTTGCAGCATCAACTCTTAAATAAGACTAACGCCTGAATCTGCCACAGGTTCTATTATTTTCCCTAAGTAATGAGGGATTCTCTACCGAGAGCCCACAGCCCTGGAGTGCTACATCCAAGTGACCTCCAAGTTCTAATACGGCACAGTTCATATTAATCCTGCTCCGATTTCATGGTTTAAGCATTCGTTATTAAATTAGTCTTGCAAATATGATTTATTTAGATGTAAGTCTTCCAACTGTTATGATGAAATGGCAAATTCTGTATCACATTTCACAAATTGCAAATGGCACTTTCTAGTCTGGAACTGAGGAGTCAGCTCTGGAGTCCAACCTTGCTGCACATGGTCTTGTGAAAGCTTAGAACAGAGGTCCCTTCAAAACTCAGTGGCCTTCTGCAGCCTCTGCTCCTCAGGGCCGTCTCTTGTTGCTGGCCTTGTTCATTGACCACTGTGCCGCAGGAAAACAAACCCGCCCAGAGCAGGAAAAAGTACAGAGGGTCACGTGGGGAGACCAGAGTTCAGGTCCTGACCTGTACCCACCTTTCCACTGCTCATATTCAATGGGATAAAAGGACGAAGCCAAGCTGCCCATCCCTTGGGCCATGTGAAGATACAAAAGCTAAACCTCAGTGACCCACACGGTCCTACATGGGGGCAGCTGGGCATGGCAAGGAGAGCCTTCTTCAGGGTTTAGACCACAGCCGCTGCAGCCGACTCTGCCTCCTGGACTCATGTTCTACCTCCTTGGGCTTCGCCTCTGGGCGGGCTTGCCTTTCACAAAGATGGGGGTTTTACAACATTCAGCAGAGCCCCAGCTTGCATCCAGGGGTAGGGAGTGGCCTGGGATGTTGCTTTACCTGTCCTCTGAGTCACTGACTGTCCTTTTATTCTGACATCCGTGAAGAAAGAAAGGTGCTGCTACAGGTCGTGTTGCTGATCTGAAAATCTGAAATGCTCCAAAATTTGAAACTTTTTGCGCATCAACAGGTATAAGATCCCACCCCTGCATTTATGTGATGGGTCACAGTCAAGAGCAGGACACTAAAGATAATGCATAAAATCAGGTTGGAGCTACAGTTTTAAGGTGCGTAGGAATCATAAATGAATTTCACGTTCAGACTTGGGTCCCGTCCCCAAGCGATTGTATTACTTATGTGCAAATATTCTAAGATCTGGAAAGACCTGGAAGTCTCAAGTACTTCTGGTCCCGAGCATTTCGGATTAGGAACTTTCAAGCTGTGTGGCACAGCATTTTTCTAAGGTATTTTTATTTTTTAACAATGGCGCACACTGCCCTGGAGCCAGAGTGGAGTGATCTGGTGGCCTGCCAGAGGCAGGGGAGGGAGGGCGCTGTTTTCCAATGCAGAACTCCCCCTTTGCAAGAGGCGAGGGTTGCTGGACTATCTAGATTTCTGTTAACATCTGGTTTTTAGAACAGGGGGAAGTGATTCTTAGAAAATAAGTTGTGGGCCAACCGTGTCTGTTACATGCTCCTGTAGGCCCTTCAGGAGGAAATCACAGCAAGAGGCCTCCAGGAGACAGAACGTGATGCAGGGACAGCATCTAGGATGGCCATCCGTGAGACAGGGAGAAGCAGAGGGCACAGCTGGAGGGTGAGGAGGAGCAGTGGCGGAGGCTGCCTCGGCTCTCACCTGAGTGACCACCCCAGCTCGGTCCCGCCTCTAATGTGAGCAAGGCTCTTGGCTTTGCTTACAAATGAGCCACTGAGGGAATGTTTTCAAAGATATTAGAACGTCAGCCAAAGAAGCACCCTGGCAACTATCCACGTCCTTTGCAATCCCAGTGCTTGATGACAATTTGTTTAAAGGTGCCACCTAGACTCACTGTGTCATGAGGGGCCACTGCCCTCTACCTGGAGCGCTGCCCACTGCCCTGGCCCATGTGGGGCTGAAGAGCTGAGAGCGGGCACTGCTTCTCTCTGAGTTCCCAGGGGTCAGGCAAGAACGACTGCCAGCAGACACCAGCAGGCGCCCGTCTGCACGAGGGAGTCCGTCTCTGGAGCTCTCTGTCTTCCAACTGGACAGCACGCGGTGCCCGGCCGCCAGGCTCTCCAGGCTGCCATCTGGGGGACCGTGAGATCCTACTAACAGTGCTACCTTGGGGACTATCATAACAGTAAGGAAGAGCAGAGCCTGTGACCGCAGAGCAGCCCACCGAGCCTGCCCATGGAAGACGCGGAGTCCCGCATCTGGCAGGGCAGGTCCCCAAGGGGAGGGGCGTCACTCCCGTCCGAGTCAGCGCTGTGGTCGTCACATGAGAGGGCCATCCGAACCTCTGGGAGGAGTTCTGCCCCCGTCCTGGGTTCACTAGGACAAAGTGCATCTTTACTCTTGCACTCGGCTACGTGTCCACGGCCGGGAGGTGAGTGGTGGGGGCTGGGGTAGGACTGCAATGTCTGGGAACAGCAGACATTGGGACGGCTGGGTCAGAGGGTCAAAGGTGGAGCAGACCAACAGCAGGGAAGGGGGAGCCGAGGGGTGGGATGCACCAGGCGGGGTGTAAGAGTGACTGTAAGTCTCTTGTGAAATAAGCCGACCTGGCCGCAGACTCGCCGGCGTATTGCTTTCCATGATCCTCAGGACAGACCTGGGAGGCAGGTGCTGCCACCCTTCCCTACGGACAGGTAGACCGAGGCTCGGTGGCGAATGTGCCACCCGGGCCACATGCTCACGAGGTCCAAGCACCCCACCCGGCCCCCTCTGGGGTCCTCATTGCCCAGTCTTAGGTACCACGGCTCTGCCTGCCTGGCGCCTCCACTGCGCCATTTACCCGTGCGTTCTGTGCGTGCCGGGGGATGATGAGGAACTCCTTCCTCCGTCTACTGACAGGTGCTGTTTACAGAGAACGAGCTTGTGTTGTGGAAATCACTGCACAGGTAGGCTTTTTACATTTCTTCCTAAAATACAGACACCATAAAGGACAGGCATCCTCTGAGAAATCGTCCACTTTGGGGAATTAGTCTCCATGAGGCTTTTATTGCTCTCATTCTCTCCCTTTTCTTAAGCTCTCCCCGACTGTGAAGGAAATGAAATAAAAAATAAATGTCATGCTGCAAATGAAATATCAAGTGCCTTTTTTCTGCTGAGGGCATTTGGGTAAACGATTTCAACCTTCCTTCTAGCTCCTTGGGAAAGCTAAGGTGCAGCGCTGGCTCGCGGGTGCTGGGCACTCGGGTGTACTCTGTGGAGTCCGCGTGCACTGGGGGGTCCTGTGCAGTCGCCACCACTGGAGGAGGGAGAGGGGAGAGGGGGTCAGCACCCGAGGGAAGCCCTGGCTGCTCTGCCCTGAGGGTGGTGCTTCCTCTCCTTGGCCACTCTGAGGTGACCTCAAAGTCAGCAGGGGAAGGCTGAGGCAGGGGCACCCAGAGGAGCTCTTACCCAGTTCTCTGCTGAGCTCAGCTCCGAGCCCCCTGAGAGCTCTTGCCTGACGTTCTGCCAGGTCGAGGGTAGGTGGCACATGGAAGGCACACTTGACCCCGTGTCCTGACCATGATGGGGGCACCTGGGAGTATGGGACAGGCAGCCTAGGAGAAAGGTCACCTGATGTAGCTCGGAGAGTGCTTGGTGCCAGTCAGACCCATGGGGACCTGCAGAGAGCAGGTTCTGGCTCCTAGGCAGCCTCACGGGAAAGCCCTGAGGGGCCCACCAGAGGCCAGAGCCTGGGGCACTCTTATGGGCTCTTGTTCTTCATTGTCCTCTTCCTCCTCCCAACACAGTCCCCACATCACTCACCACTCAGGGTTTTCCTCTGGCAAGTCTGGCTCATAAGGAAAACACTCTCTGGGAGCAGATTTTGAGGTGGGTGGTGGATTATAGTCTATTAATAACCCAAAGCAAAGCCCCAGTTCCCGGGGACCTTCCTTAGGCTCTGCAGGTAACCATGGAGCGTGTCCTAAGTTTCTCATGACATCATAATTGAAAGGCCCTTCGGGAAGGAGTGTGGCCTCCTGCAGTTACCCAGACACAAGGTGTCCCCGATTCACAGACAGGCCTCGGCAGATGGGTCCATCCGCCTGTCGTCCAGGCCCTTTAAGCCAGTGTGTGTGAGGCTCACTGCTGGGTGCCTGAAGGACAGCACGTGGCCTGGCCTGCGTGGGGACTTGAGCTCTGCATCAAGAACACTCTTGCTTCCTAACTTCTACTTCAGGGATCTTCATCAGTCGCAGGTCTCCTCTGTGAATGGAATTATTTTCCTTTTGTTTGACCTTATGACAGGTCTTTGTATCTTTGGAGTCTTTCCTCTGATCTTTGAAATCCTTTTTTTTATCTGCATTTTAATTTTTCTCTCTGTCACAGTTTTATCATCCATCCTCTATGCTCCACCATCTGTCTGTCCATCATGCATTCCTCATGCCACCCACCCACCACCCTGTGGCCATCTCTCCATCTGCGGCCCCTCAGCCCAGGCATGAACTTGTTCTGTGCACCAGGTGCAGTTTGTGCTCTTGCCCAGAGATCCCTACTGTCAGGAAGCTTGCACCTGGAGAGCGGAGACAGAGCGTTAGGTGCGCTGAGGAGGGAGCCTGGGTTACTCCAGGGGTTAAGGAAGGCCCTGCCCACCAACCGGCACAGGGAAGGGTCATGGGGGAGGGTCCACAGGCAGGGGAGGCCAGCAGGGTTAAGGTTAGGGGAGGGCACTAAAGCAAGAAGGGCAGGAAGGGCAGCCATGGACAAGGAGGATCCAGTTGGGATGTGGCAGGTGCTACATGGCAGGGGTGGCCAAGAGGCAGGAAGGTCAAGTGGTTGGAAGAGTGTTAAGGCCTCTAGGCCAGAGTTGGCTGCCACCTCCCGGCCCTCCTCCTCCCTCCTCCTGTCCTAGGCTTCTCGCTGCACAGTGGCCGCCCTGCTTCCTGAGCTGGCTGATGCCAGGTCATGGCTGATCTTCAAGCTGACAGCGTGCAGGCCCCTACTGCGCATGGTGTCTTGCCCACTCCTGCAGGACCATGAGGGGGTGTGCTCTTACTATTCCCCTGAGAGGACAGAGCAGGACTGGTGGCTGGGGCACTGGGATCCATGCGTGTGAAGGCTTGCTGTGGAGTGTGTCTTCAAGTCCTCGTACCCAGCTTTATTTGAGCTACTCTCTCTGCCATGTTAGGCTGACCCTCCTGTGGAAGCTTCCAGAAGATGGCCCTGCAGGGATTCCCAGTGCACTGACTGCCTGGGCTGCCTGGGACTCAGTTCACTCGGTGTCTTGGGCACATGCTCCTCGCAGTTCTCAGGTCCCGTAGGTCTTTGCCAGTCTGCCTGAGGGGAGCCCTGATGGCACAGCCTCCCAAAGGTGGCTGCAGGCTCTCTCTTCCAAGTGGCTGCTCTGAGCACCCTGGCTGCTAGATGGGCACTGAGGGCCCATTCTTGCCTTCCCAGCTGTTGAGCCATGCCCTCGAGGTAGGCACTCTGCTGCCACTGCAGCCTCCTTGGGTTGGGGCAGAGGGCACCGGCAGGTGGACAGGGAGGGGCCACGATGTAACACTGCCAGGGTGGAGGTTGAGACCCCGGGTGGAGAGGTTGGTCTTAGCTGCAGTAGGAGCCTCTAAGGTCTTGAGCAGACATGCCTTCACTTCTTTCTGCTTCCACATTCCAGCTGCTGAGTGGGATCTGATGGGTGGCACAAGGGAAGCCTGGGGTTTGGGGGGCCACTGTGTGAGTCCAGACGGAAGATGGCGATGGCTTGGTCTGGATGAGGGTAGGGTCACGGGGGTGGAGGGAGATGGACAGATCGGAGGCAGATGCACGTGAGTGGATGGGAGGGAGGCCAGGTTAAGGACTCCTTGGCTTGGTTCTGGTATGAGCTACGCTGTGGCGATATGTCCCTGAGATGGAGACACCTGTGGTGGGGCAGTGGGGCCAGCAGCAGGACAAAATGCACGGGTCCCCGGGTTAGATGATGAAAGGTTTCCACCCTGTCGAATGCAGTGAGTAACAGCCTGACCTCGGGTTTGAGAGGCTGGAACTTGGGGCTGGCAGGCTCGGGTTGCATCTTGGCCCTGGTAGTGACTCACTCTGCATCTTTGAAATGTCACTAAGCACTTCTGCAACTTGCTTTTTCTATTTAAAAACATGGGGATAACTTTTTTGTGGTTATTATGAAAATTGTATGAGTTGACATATATGTAAGGTATTCAAACTGTGCCTGGTGCATTTCTTTTTTTAAAAAAAGGCACCAAAAGATGGTGACTATTGTTTCCATCCACAGATGTAGGCTGAACATCCTTCACGCTGAACGATCCCGGTCCTGAGTGCGGGGGACGGAGGAGGTCAGCTTTACATTCTGCTGGAAGAACACGCTCTTGTTCAAGAGAGAACCCTTCAACTACCCTTGCTGCAGCCGATGACCCTGTAACCACGGCAGAGACTGTCAGCACCCACAGGAACTCGCCCTGGGAATCGCTCTGTCTGTACCCACCAATGCCACCGCTTGTTAATTTCTAAACCTCTATTTTGTATTCCAATAATGTGTCCTCCACCCTGGGCCCATCACGTGAGTTCCAAAGTACTAACAGAATATTTGAAAAGACCAAATTTAACCAGGGAGGCCAGTGACATTTTATAAAATGTGCCGGAAACTCATTTCCTCAGGGAACTGGTCCTCCACAGTGGCCTCATCTTGACGATCTAGAGTGTGACTTCTACCATGCAAAATAGTGAGAGGCAGAAACCCATGGCCGCCTCCAAAGGCAGGGGAGGCACAGCCGGCCAAAGGAACACCATGACGGATCTCTTAAATCAAAAACAAACAAACAAATAAATAAAGACCAAGTGTATGCAACAAGCTTGACCAAGCAAATGATTCCAGGAGACCAGGAACCTGGTCACCAAGGTGACAGAGGGTCTGGTAGATTGCAAAGTGTGCAATCTGGTGACAACAAAGGAGAAAACCATCTGACTCCGGCCGCAGGGGGATGCCCTGGAGAGGGCACAAGAAAACTGGGTGCTTGAAAGTGAGGAAACCCGGGAGCCCGCAAATCTTCCCGGAGACAAAGCTACAAACACAGCATTGACGACACCTTTGAAATGTGTGAGAAAGGCCCCGTGTGGGGCCAACATTGAGGGAAGGATTTGGGAATGGGGTTGGGGACAATGCTGCCCTGAGCACCCCAAATACTTGAGAGTGAGTGTCCCCCTTCCTGGGAAATTGACACTGGTGACCTGGGGAGGTCGTGATTCCACGACACTCCAGGTACTTATCAGAAGATAAAGAGAAAAAAACAGGAGAAAGCTGCGAATGGTGTGGGCTCTGTAAGGAAACCCCACGGCCAACTGGAGTGTCCCAGCGTCAAAGGACCACTCGTCCCCATGACAGCGGAGTCCACACCCCACAAGAGCCCCGCGAGCTTGGGAGGTGAAGCTCTCTGGAGCTGTCGGCCCTCTGTGTCTGACGCTCCCAGACGTCCCAGGCGAGGAGGGAAGGGACACGGGTGTCCCCTGCTCACGGGGAAGCCGGTGGTGTTTTGTTGAGCCCGTGGCGGGTCCAGCAGGTGGTTGAAAGCAGTATTTCTCACATGTGGAGAAAAATCCTCCAACTTTCAGACTCCCCTGGTGTGGACTTGGATTATTAGTATTCTAATATTATTTAGGTGAGTGCAAGAGTAAAACAGGCTAAACGTCTGCTCACAGCACTGCTGTCAATCAGATTTACAGATGTGATACTGAGTCAGCTACAAACCCCAAAACTCCATTGAACAACATTAATTCAGCCTGAAGGATAATGCAGTTTTGTTGCAACAAAATCCTCACGTGACATTTCGGAGAAGAAGCTTGCAGCCCTGCCTCGCTCTGCATGGAATGCTTGTGTGTCTGATTTGCGTGGAGGCCTCTGCAGGTCTGCTCGCTCCCTTACCTAACAGGATGGTAGGAAAGCCTTCAGAACAGGATGACCAGACCTCACATGGCCCCCAAATTCTGCCAGAGAGCAGTCTTTGAAGGACAGCAGCAACGGGGCAGAATTTGATCGCTGTCATTGATGCTCAGGCAGCATGATCACAGGGTTAGAAATCCACATGTTCTGCATCAATCTTAAATACTGTTCTCACTTATATGAGGAATCTGAAGAAGCTGAACTCATAGGGGCAGAGAGTGGAATGGTGGACACCAAGGGAGGGGAGAGGAGGGTCGGGGACACGATGATCCGGGGACATCACATTTCAGTTAGATAAGAGGAACGAGGTCAAGAGAGCTATCGACAGCCTGGTGACTACAGTTGACCACAATGCACTGTGTTCCTGCCAACTGCTGAGACAGATGAAAAGCGTCCTCCAAAACAGCCCTGAACCAAGCAAACGCTCCATGTGTGAGGCTAATTAGCTTGCCGTCGCCATTCTGTGATGTATGTGCTTCAAAACAACACGCACACCACAAATACACACAGTTTTCATTTGTCAATTAAAATACATGGATAAACGCTTTAAAATCTGTGTTAATGACATCTCAGTCTTAAATATTGCCGAACTCCTGGAAATAAAAATAAATTTTATTTTTATTCCCTTATTTATGCGATAAACTCTTGGGAACTGAAATCTAAAAGACAGTCCTGGCTGAGGACAGCAGGGTCATGAGCTGCCACCCGAGGCCTGACTCTTACAGATAAAGCTTTCTAGGACACAGCCATTTATGGTCATTCAGGCCCACGTCTGTGCTTCGATGGTGGAGTGGAGAGACTCTGTGGCCGGCAAAGACCAAGACATTTAATACCTTCCCCTTTGCAGAAAAAGCTCGCAGACCCTAGTTCTAGACTGCTACAGGGGTTGGCTCACCATTTGCTAATGATTACAGACCAGATGCTGTGAAGTTAGAGGTTAGCTTGTAGAAGACTGATAAGCTGCAAGTGATCTCCGTCGGATAGAAAAGATAACCCGCAAAGCTACGGTTTTACTGTTACCCTGCTTCATATCCCATCAGCTGCAGCTTGTCCCTCCCTGTTCACCTTTGAGCTGGCCTGGGCCTCCCACTGGGGACTCTGGCTACATAATTGTGTGAGTCATGTTTTTAACTTTCTGGAAATTCTCTGTAAATACATAATGTGTTTGCTTACATTTGATCAATGAGAACACATTTATTGAGCAACTCTGATTGGCTCTCTGGCCCTCAGAGCCCTTTCTATAGAGAAGTATTATGTTAGATGCTATGTGGAACTTGAGAGCGGACTGGGGTCGGCAGTGGTAAAAACTGAGTGACACAGAACCTGTCAACAGAAGCAATGCTAACTCGCTGGGCTCACGTGCTCATGATGACTTTGCACAGGGAATGTCAGGCAACGGTAACAGGCTGGTCAGGTACAGCGACTGGCAGTGAAATGGTGAATCCCTGAGGTTTTCCTCCTTTCTACATTTTCTACAAAGTTTCTGTTTGTTGCATCTTGTAAGATGAAAAAAGTGGGGATAATTAAATTTTACAAAAATGAATTGAATTTACATTTTACAAAAATGTCAATTCAAAGTTAAAGACAAGATAAAAACACAAGGGGCTTGACGGAGTGACTTTCCTGAGAAAATTCGGGAGGAGCATGATTTCACCAGAGGATCAGGGAGTGGAGGGAAGCTTAGAAGGGGTGGGCAGTGGACGGCAGGGGCCCTGGGGGGACAGAGGTGACTCATGATCTTGGGAAGAGGGAGCTTGGTGGTTTTCATCCTGGGAAGGACAGAGACAGGTGGACACTGCAGATAGCCCAGGCCAGCAATGTGGAAGGTGCCACCCTGCAGGGCAGGGCTGGTGGGCAGGAAGAGCAGTCAGGGTCTGATCGCAGGATGATGACACAAAATTGCTTTGAGGACAGGCCGACTGGAAACACCACCCATTAAGGACCTGCAGGGAGCCGCCAGGCATTGGTTGGGCACACCTGATGGTGAACTCCTGGACACACCTAATGGTGGACTCCAGGACACACCTAATGGTGAACTCCTGGACGCACCTAATGGTGGACTCCAGGACACACCTAATGGTGAATTCCTGGGACACAACTAATGGTGAACTCCTGGGACACACCTAATGGTGAACTCCTGGAACACACCTAATGGTGAACTCCTGGACACACCTAATGGTGGACTCCTGGACACACCTAATGGTG
>JAJEJO010049615.1:33031-61737 GCA_020662805.1 Glaucomys volans
CTCCTGGGACACACCTAATGGTGAACTCCTGGACACACCTAATGGTGGACTCCTGGAAAGCTGGCTATGCCTTACCTGCCCTCAGATCCTTGAGGCTGAGCCCCGCACCTGGGACATGAGCACGCTTGGGAAATGTGTAATAGGACTGGGCACAGGGAGTGAAGCTGCAGGTCTGTCCATGCAGGTTAGAAGCTGTGCACCAGGAATTGGTGAAGGAGAGGAATCCAACTTAGGAAGCCTATTGACAAAGCCCCTCAGGACACAGAGGAGTCTCAGTCTGGCACGAGAAGCCGGGCACATTGTATAAGGTGTTTACACATCATTGGTGTCCAACAAATAATCAATGAACTTGGGCATTTGTTCATTCATTTAAAAAAACGTGTTGGACATCCATGATGCCCTAGACATGGTCCCAGGCGTGGAAATGCAGCAGTGGAGCACCGAGTTAGGTGTTTGTAGCTGTGCAGCTTCGTTGTGCTCATGAAGGCAGACAGAGTGAATTGACAGCATGTCAAAACGTGGAGGAGAGGAAAGCTGTCAGGCAGCCAGGGAGCCCAGGCCAGGCTGGGAGGAAGGTGTTGCCACAGGTTGAGCGTCCCTGATCTGAAAATCTGAAATGCTCCAAAATTTGAAACTTTGAGCATCAACAGGTATAAGATCCTACCCCTGCCTTTACATGATGGGTCACAGTCAAGAGCAGGACACTAAAGGTATTGTTCAGGCTGTGGTTTTAAAGGTGCGTAGGAATCATCAGTGAATTTCATGGTCAGACTTGGCTCCCATCCCTGAGGTGCTGCATCACGTATGCTCCTACATAGGAGGATCAGAGGCACCTTCTCAACAAAGCGACTCCTGACGGGAGACCCAAGGAATGAGCTGGGAGGACATCAAGGGCAAGACGCTTTGCTCTAAGCAAGGAGGTAAGACCTCGGAGGGAGAGAGAGCCAGTTGGTGTCCTGCAGGGACATGTGGCTGCTGTGCTAGGCCCAGCCAGGAGGTCCAGACAGGGAGGACGGTGACTTGGATCTGTGAGCATGTGGGGACAGGTACAGGACCTATATGCGCATAAGGTCAGCCTGAGAGGTTTCATACTGGGCTGTCTTTGGGGTAAAAGGAACAGCAACATCAAAAAACGAGGGATCATTCAACACACCGGCCTTGGCAGCCAAGTGAACGGAGGTGCTTCTTGCTGTGATGGAGAAGCTTGCAGGAGGAACAGGTGAGGGGAGAAGCCAGGAACTGTATTTGGGATGGAAGTTAGGGGTGGCCTTCCCTTTGGAGGGCTCTCAACCTGAGTGATGAGGGCACCAAGAATGACTGACAGCTGGGCATGGTGGTGCACACCTGTAATCCCAGCAGCTTTGGAGGCTGAGGCAGGAGGATCGAGAGTTCAAAGCAAGGCCCTAAGCAACTCAGTGAGACCCTGTCTCTAAATAAAATACAAAACAGGGCTGGGTATGTGGCTCAGTGGTGGAGTACCCCTGGGTTCAATCCCTAGTACCAACAACAACAACAACAACAAAAAGAGTGACAGTCCTGAGCAGGCAGCTTCCAGAGGAGAGGGAAGAGGCAGATGGGGGCGAGAAAGGGAAGGGTGCACCTACAGGTCCTTGGGCTGCAGTGAAGGCAGCGGCAGGGACCGAGGGGAGCAAAGTGGGCAGGGTACAACCGAGGAGCAGCAGGGAAGCTCTCCAGGCCTGCACCAGAGGGCTCAGTCTGCGCCCTGCACGAGGCGACACTGCCTTCCAAAGCTGCAGACAGGGAGGAGAAGGGACTGGGGTTCATCACTCTCACATGATATCACGAGTTCAGAATGCACACCACTCATCTCTGAGAAGCAGGAAGATGCAAACAAGGCCCCCGTGCATGCTGGCCCAGCCTCGAATCAGACCTCCTCAGGTGGCTCGTGGTCTCCCTGGCCAGCTCCCACCCCAGAATCTGCGAGCGTGGGAGGGAGCCGGCTGAGTCACTGCTGGCAGATGCCCCGTGATCGTGACCATCCACAGACACATTTCAAAGATTTAATTTCAGCCCTGCCAGGGCAGAGGAGAAGTCACACTACCTGGAGAGGGGTCTGATGAAGTGTCAGATGACAGAATTTATATGCCAGGAGAAGGGCAGGGAGCGCCCCCGCGAGTTCCCTCTCCCAACGCAGAGCTGTTCCCAGCCCTGAAAGCGAGCCATGGGGCTGGGCCAGATGTTCTGCGCCGCACTGCCTCTCGCAGTGAAGTGTCCGCCATCTGGTTTGCCGAGGCAAGATGTGCGGCTTGGGCGAACACAGCCTCTGTCTGAATGTTGATCCTGCTGCTCCTGCTTCCCTCCTGAGGATGGGTCTCCCACCTCCCCCGAGCCTGTGGGTGCAGGTATTTCTGCCCACTCTCTATCTCAGGGCCCAGGGCCTCTGTCCTTGCAAAGCAAATGAATGACTCATGAGAAACAAACTCAGTTTTGTCTCAAGGTACATCTGGGCTTAAACCTGACAATACGCTCTTTCAATTCTATTTTTCTTCAAACCCCCACCAAATTTCATGTGTATTTATGAATATACTATTACTGCCAAATTCCTGGCAATTTATTCATATTAGAAACTCCCGGCTGTGGTGAGAAAAGAGGAGCACGTTTTTGAGGAGGGAAGAAATGACTTTTCCCAATGTATCAAAAATCAGTCCCATTTTATGACCACATATCTGGTATCAAAGAGGAAGGAAGGAGGTCTGCAGATTCCAAAGCTTTCCTTCCAGGGAACCTGAGCTTTTGTGTCTCTGAGCTCCAGGAACAGGGATGAGACGGAGTGGGTGCTCAGACTCACTCCTAAAACTACCTCAAAAGTGGTTTTGGACTCCAAGATCCTCTACTCGACTCTTGCTAACCAACAAAGGCTTGGTTTGGGGCAACTATCTGGATAATTCAGTAACATGTAAGAGAAGGAGATTTCAAGGACCCAGACCAGTGACAATAGTGAAGTGTCACTGATCAATCAATTCCCCACCTAACCTAGTGAGGGAGGCAAGACTAGCATTCTGGCTGAAATGGCCATGTCTGCGTCACGCCATCATCAGGTGAGTGTGGGCCATTCAGGTGTGAGGGCAGCCAGCCAGGCTCCCTAGGAACTGCTCGTGACTCCATTAAGGACCTTCCTGGCTTCCAGGGGACAAGCTGGGACTGGAGCATGGTGCCCACAGCGCCCATGAATGCCAGGGTGGTGCAGCTATGTCCTGTCTGACCCCTGCTCCCTCCCCAGCTACAGAGACTCCCCTGCCAACACACAGCCCTGCCTGCTAGGCTTCGACCCACCAAACAGGGCTGGGCATCGCCTGGCCCTGTGCTGGTGAGAAGCCACCTCTGCTCTCCAGGGTGTTTCCTGAACCCAGGTCTCAAGGAGCTAAAACCCAGCTTTTCACTGGCAAGCTTCAGTGAGCTAGTTCTCCACGAAATCAGTGAAAAGCAAATAGACATTTAAGGTTGCAACTAAAATACTAAAAAACAAATAAACAGAACGTTTCCCTACATGTCAACAACATTCTTCAATAATGGAATAATGAGGACGCATTTGTTTAAAAGAAGGGTGCCCTCGCTCTTGGAGATTACGCACGATCTCGAAACAAGAGTTGGTGTTTGTTCTACAAACAAATGTAGGTAGTAATTATTTGATCAAAGTAACAATCTTTGTTCAAATAACTGGCTAATAAAAACAAGATGTCCGCTGGCCACACTAAAGAGAGTGCTCCTGGGCCACGTGTGGTCCACCAGTGGGGCCTTCCACAGGCATTGTGAGCTATAGAATCTACTAGCAGTGGAAGGATAGTGACCCACATGGTGGTCAGCAGACCTCTGTCCCCAAAAGGATGTGCCTGGACATTCACCCCTCTGGTGGTTAGGATGTTCCCTGGCCAGCGGTCCTGTGCAGGCCCCGGGAGCCGTGGGGATGTGGAACAGGTGCAGCCCATTGAGCTTGGAGAGAAGAGCAGCCACCCAGGCCCTGACAGAAGGACTCCGGAGCTGTCCTACTAGCCCATAGGTGTGTGCCTCTGCAGGCTGACTGGGCATCGGGTTAGGGCTGACCCTCATGCAGGATCAGATACCTGCGAAATCACCAGAGATTTCAGGTAGAGCGTCAGCACTCAGGAAGTTTCTGTTCTAATTATGGAAAATGAAATCGAATAGTAACCAACGCCAGTGGAAGCGGGGGTGTGGGGGCTAGAAGGACCAGAAGTCTGGAGTCAGAGCAATCAGTGTGACTCTGGCTCCAGCTCTCACTCGTCTGTGAGACCTTGGACAAGGTATTTTCCTCCCTCAGCCGCACATCCTGATCCACAGTGCCACACTAGGGTGCTGTGGGACTTGATAGGATGACGTGAGCAAAGTGCTCAGTTGGGGAGCTATGTGCTTTCTCCATGGACATTAGCTGTGAGCAGCCTGGGGACATCAGCATGGAGAGAGCACCAGAGGCTAGCTCCAGGTGGTGCAGAAGTCAGAGAGAAAGGGCCCTGCAGGCTGAGGCCCTCCAGACCCCAGAGAGAGACCCAGTGTGGCTTGACATGCACCTTGGAGAGCTGCTAGTACTGAGATTTTTTTGGGGGGGTACAGGGAGATGGCAGTTAATTCATAACAGGGACACTGTGAGCAAAGACACAGGTAAAGAGAATACATACAGAATGTTCTGGATCAGTGTGTGACTCAGGCTGGATGGGGCTCAGGGCTCTCTGGTGGGACTGAGGAAGCAGCTCTGGAAAGAAGGGCAGGGCTGGGCTGTGAGCCTCAGGCTGAAGGAGTCAGCTCCGTTCACAGGCAATGTTTCTGAGCAGTGGCGGACGGGGAGAGCCACCTGGGAGGAAGGACAGGCTGAACGGTGCTATCCAGAGAGGTGCATTCAACTTCTCACCTCAGCACCCATGAATGTGACCTTATGTGCAAATGGGATCTTGGCAGATCAAGTTAAGAAGATGTCACACTGGAGTGAGGTGGACCCTGTGAGGAGAGGACAACCTAGACACAGACACCCAGAGAAGAGAATGCTCTGTGAAGGCCCAGAAGAGATCCAGGGACAAAGGCCATGGGACAGTGGAGGCAGAGACTGGAGCCATGCAGTCGCAGGCCGGGAGCACAGAGTGCCGGACACCGCAGTGGGTGGGGGAAGCAAGGCAGGACCCCTCCCCAGCGCCTTCGGAGGCAGCACGGCCCTGCTGGTGACCAGCAGTCCATGGTTTTGAACTTCTGGCTTCCAGAACATGAGGGAATAAGATTCTGGCATTCCAGCCCCCCAGGTTGTGGTGTTGGTCATGCCAGCCCTAGGAAATGAATGGCCATGGAGCTGCCCCAAGGCAGAACAGGACGGAGCTGGGACAGCCTAACCCAGGAGATAGTGGTGATGAGGGGGAGATGAGAAACCATCCCAGAACCCATCAGCAGACCTGGAGATTCAACGGCTACGCAGGGGAAGGGAAAAGAAAGGGGTGAGACGCAGAGGGCGAGGGGGGCGCTGCTGGTCACAGACAGTCCAGAGCGGAAGGAAGCACTGGCGCTGTGGGTGAGGCCTCCTCCCCATGGGTGAAGGACATCCCTGCAAAGAATGGGTGACCTGCTACATTGTCCATGCCAGAACTCACCAGCAGCACAACTCTGGGCCTGACTCAGAGGAGGCACCCTGGACGCCAGGCACCCTGCTCCCGTCACATCCACAGTGGAAATGCACAGCCTGGGAACCAGCGGCCATGAGCATGCTGGTCAGCCTCCCCACGGAGGCCGGAGACCCACCCACGGGAGTGAAGGAGTCCTGCGCAAACCTGCCCGGTGGGTCTGCAGCTCGTCGTACCTGTGGAGAGCCGTTTGTTTTGTTTCAGGATCTTTAGAAAAGTAAACAAGTCATGCTGTAATTGTTGGTTAATTTGTTTCCAGTTAATTGATTCCAGATTTTGGCCTTTCCCATTATTGCCACTCTTAACCTCTTTGAGTGTATCCTGAAGTTCACGGAACTGTAATTTTGTATAAATGGAACAACTATCCAGTGACATCAAGTCTGAAAATGTTCCTTTTTCATCTCGAGGTGTCCCACCCCATAATCCCAGGGTTTGAAAAACCCCAAACTGCACTTCTCCTTCTCCATCCCTCTCTTTTTATAACTACAAGAAAATAAAGGTTACTCTCCAGTCAGAATAATTGCTACAGTGGAGAGAAGATATTTTTAAAAACTTTCTCTCCAAATTACAGATTTCAGATAGTGATGAAAGTAACATTGCAGTTGAACCCCAAAGCAAAACCTTCGACCAAAAACATAAGCTGCTCACAATGTGCAATTTTGCCAGGGCTGAGAGGAGAGAGAGCACTTTGCGCCACAGAATTCTCATCATCCCGAGTGTCTACAGAACCCAAGGGGCTTTTAGTCATTTCACGTCCCCAAATGACCACAGGCTTGCGTCTCCAAAATGCTGCCCTGACGTTTCTCCAGAGGTTGAATTGAGACTCGATTCCCAGCCCACTGAAAAGAAAAACAGGTCTCTTTCCAAGACTTCTTTCATCTGACACGGTGGCTGATGGGAGCACACAGGCCTTAGGGACCAACCTTCACACCGGCTCTTAGGGAGGCACTTCACATGAGGTTCCTGTGTCCAGAGGCCCCTGGTCGGAGGCAGAAGGTTGTTAAGGTGGCAGAGCCTAAGGAGATTGCTCCTAAACTGAAAGGTTTTGACCTAAATACCTAATGATAATATGAATTGTAGTTAATTGGTAGGAATCCTAGCGCTGATTTTCAATAAGCAGAAAGCAGTCTCGATTGGCTATGCAGGTTAATATATTAAATGAAGGCCTTCCATCTACTCAAAAGAATTACAGTTGGAGGGAAAAAAATACCTTGGTTCAATTGTAACAAAAATCATATTTAAGGTAAATGCTGCAGCAGACGTTTTAACTTTATTTTATAAAGACAAGTATAGTGGAATTCCTATGGAATGTAGGTGCTTTGGCCAAGAAAAATTATGTTTTACAGATTTCAGACGTTCGTTTTGAACAAATATAGAAACATAAACATGCGGAAACACAGAAGTCAGTGAGAAAAATGATTTAGGCAGACACTCTGTCAAAGGATCAAATGCCGTTTTACTGAAGAGTCATTCAATTTTTAGAGAAGAGATCACGTTTCACCAACACAGCCTGAACATCCTTTAGGGATCTGACAGGATCTGGCTGGATATCTTTCCAGGTACAATTTTCCCTCCCACTCCCACAAATTCCTCAGAAACTGCTTTTTAAGTTTCCTGACTCTGGGCAACAGCAGGGTGTGGCCCAGAGACTGCACCAGGCCCAGCTCTCTGGTCCAGCCCAGGGAGGGGCCTCACTGTCTAC
This sequence comes from Glaucomys volans, assembly GCA_020662805.1. NCBI lineage: Eukaryota > Metazoa > Chordata > Mammalia > Rodentia > Sciuridae > Glaucomys > Glaucomys volans. The sequence continues at coordinate 40,370 of JAJEJO010049615.1, forward strand.
GGTGGAGTGTTGGAAAACGGAGACCAGGTTGTGCGTGTGGATCAAGTCGTTTCTCAAAGCTCACCCAGGAGCTCCAGGACGCTGCTGGAATTCTTTGCAACAGCAACGAACCAGCATGAGGCTGCCTGGGAGGACAGGTGGCCAGGAGCCCCCAGCTGCTGCTTCCCACCCTTTCTCCTCAGGGAGGCACTACTCCCACCCCGGAGGCTGGGCATGGCAGACAGCCTCCATGGGGCAGGAGGGTGTGGGGAGCTCTCCTGAAGAGGGTTCCTTCCTGGAGAACAGAGTGATGCAGGGGAGAAAACATTCGATGCTGCTGGGTGACAGGGTGATGCTGGCACTGCAGCTGTGCCCTGTGACTAGGAGGAAAGCCCCGGAAGGCTAAGAGGAGCTGCCCCAGAGTGTGGGGTGCCAGCTGCTAAGTTAACCAAGCCTGGCAGTGCCATGGTGGATGGGTGAGTTGCATGGGGGAACTCCTCGCCACCTGTCTTCACGGGTGAGAGTCCTCTGGGAATTACTCTTGCCCTCAAGGCCAAGTCCACAGTTAACCTGGGGAGTCCTGTCTGTCCCCACCCCCCTTCCAGGGCACCTGTGCGCCGTGGGGCTCAGCACCTGTGAAGCTCCTGCAGTTGTTCCTTATGAGCAGGACCAGCGAGAGCATCGTCCCCCTGCACAGATGTCAGTGTGGCACCCCCTGCTCATAAATGATGAAGAATTCAGAGATGGTGACAGCAGGGCCCTCCGCCAACCACGGGCCCTTCCAAGTGCAGGACCTGTGTGACCGCTGGTCCACTCACTTACGAAATTCATGCTGCTTCCCCACCAGGAGAGGGGTCAGCGATTTCCTTCTGTAAAGGGCTGGATGGCAAGTGACTTATGCTTTGGGAGGCACGTGCTTTTTGTCACAATTACCCAACTTTGCCATTGTGGAGTCAAAGCAGCTGTGGACAATGTCTGCGTGAACAGTGTGGCCAGGTTTCAGACAAAGATTTATAGCAACAGATGTGTTATGGTTGGGATAGTAGCTGCCCCTGCGAGCTCAGGAGTAGACCGTGAGAGCTGTGATCCAATCTGTGGATCAATCCATTTGATGGATCCATAATCTGAAAGGACTACTGAACTGGGTGGTGACTGCAGGCAGGTAGGGTGTGGCTGGAGAAGCAGGCCACTGGGACCTGCCTTTGGGCTCATGTTCTGTCACTGGTCCCTCTGCTGCACTCTGCTTCCTGGCTGCGGTGAGCTGAGCCCCTGTCCCCTGCCACGCCCTTCCACCCTGAGGTTCCTCACCGTGAGCCCAGAACAATGGAGGTGACTGACCAGTGACTGAACTTCTGAAACTGGGATTCCAAATAATGTTCTCCTCCTTGAAGTTGTTCTTGTCCGTTATCTTGGTCACAGCAACAAAAGGCCGACTGGCACGAGGTGGGTCTGGCTCCGAGGCTCATGTTTGGTGACCGTGGGACCCAGCAGAGCCTCTTCAGCTTGTGCGCACATGTGAACCATCTGAGGATCTTATGGAAACATGGGTTTGGATCCAGCAGAGCAGAGTGCTGGTGCCTCCCAATCTTTGGCATTAAGGGTCAGCCAGGTGACACTGATGCTGCAGGCGGTGGACTGCACCTTTGGGATGTACTTCCACGTCTGAGACTCACTGCAGAGGCCCGGAGGGGAGGCCTGTGTGGTTTCCCTCTGTGACCGCAGCTCCCACGGGAAGCCCTCACCCACCCCCCACCTTCAAGCCCAGACTCCACTGGTCCTGTTCTGCCCACCACTGCAAAATTTGGCACCTGCCATGGTGCCTGTCATGCCTAATCACACATTCAGATGTCCATAAACAGCTGCTGAATGACTCGCTAGGACACAGCCACCAGGACCAGAAATGGTATCTTACACTTCTGGCTTCTTCTAGGGCCCCTAAGAAAATGCCTCCGTGTTCTAGATTTTAAACACATTCTCTGTCTTTGAGGAAGGTCTTGCATCCAGCTTCCAGCACTGCAGCTCTGATCACCTTAGTCTCTCTCTCTCTCCACCACTCCTTCTTCCTCTGCTGGTGACACAACCCGCCTCTCCTGTGGACTGGGCAGGTCTGACCCCACCTTCAGTCACAGGAATGGGCGTGAGAGCCACGTTGGGCCAGGACAAGCCTAGGCTCCTGACCATGCTGCTTGATTCTGGGACCGACATGTGAGGACAGGCAGGCCACTTGAGGTCCCCTCGGCTCTTCCCCATGGGCTCTCAGGAAAGACAGCGCATTCTCCTGGGGCTCCATCAGCCAGTGTGTGAATCTGGGGGTGCCATAGGCCTTCCTGCGCATCACGGCAGGCGATGCTGACCACGAGACGCCCGAGGGACAGGGCCCGATGGAATTCTGAGCCCTTTGTCTGGCCACATCTGAAGCAGCTTGAACCCTGCTTCTCAGTTCTGTACAGAACGTCTTTACCTTTTGTTCAAGCAGCTTCGGTTTGTTTTCTGTCACTTGTCACCAAAAGAATTCTGCCTGTACAGGGAAAAAACCTTGTGTACTTTTGGCCAACTTCATTTACCTTAAATTTAATTTCTTTAATCACAATAAGCCGCTTTGCGTAGGACGGTAAAAGACTTCGCGTTTGTGAAGATGTAAGACTGCGATGAAGGGATCACACAAGGCCACTGGCTGGTTCCCACTTCTTCAAGCCTGGCTCAGTCCACACCGATCTGGCATCAAAACAGAGGTCAGATGAGGCCTGTTCTTTGCATGGAACGTTCTGGAGCAGGGGGGCTTCTGTTACACTTTAGACTGGAAGGTCTCCCAGAGGCTCATGTATTCAAGGCCTGGTCCCCAGCATTGCAGTTTTCAAAGGTGGGACTTGGGGGTGATGGGACCATGAGGACTCCAACCTCTCTGGTGGACAGTTCACTGATGGATTCATAACTTGACGGCATTACTGGGGGGATGTGGAAACTGTAGGAGGTGGGGCCGAATTGGAGGAAGGGGGTCTTTGGGGCTGTCCCCACCCTGACTCCTGCTTCCCCACCGCAGCTCTGCCCCCCGTGCCTTCTCTGCCATGTCGCTCTGCCTCAGCACAGGCCACAGCAATGGAGCCATCCAACCATGGACTGAAACCTCTGAGACCACTTGCCAAAATAAATCTTTCCTCCTTCAAGTTGATTTTCTCAGGTATCACGTCACAGTGATGAAAAGCTGCCTGACATAGCTTCTTTAGCTCCCTAGCATCAGGTAGGTGAAGTATAAATCCCCAGTGTATTTTCCAGAAGAGAAGTCAAAACACAGACTAGGACATGTTGGCTCAGATTTTGCAAAACTTCTCTCCTCTCTGCCCTCCATCCCTTCGTGGCTTTATTTGGCAGCCCCAGAGTATGCATCAGGCTGTTGTTTAGGAAAAGCTGACCAGTATCAGTGGCAACCCTCCTTTTTGTTGTTTATGAGCTGCTATCTTTTTAAATTTGAGATGGTCTGGCCACCAGATGAGCAGCTTTATAGACAAAACATCGCTGGTATCTGAGCACATTCTAGCCACGCGTGCTAGCACACATGCTCACCCACATTAAACACACACGCATCATGGTCTAAAAATCTTGGTGGGAAGGCTGAAACACAGCCCTTCCAGCAAGACTTCATGGGCCTGGATGAATGTCTATTTTTTTTTTTTCCAACAGCATCTAAACAAATTAGCAAAGCTGGGCCTAAACTGAACTCAAATAACTGGCCCACAGAGATCTCCAGGGTTGTGCTAGAGTTAAACTTTCACTGTCGAGAGGGAAGAGATGGTAAGAAAGCGTCACCGTTCTGTAAGCTAAAACCTCTTGTCGATAGCACGAGTCCTGGACGTGGACTCCTCTCTTACCCTGTTAGAAGGTGCTTGCCACCCACACCCCGAGAGACCTCAAGATGCTGGATCAACAAGCAGCCGCAGCCCATTGAGCTCTACTGAGTGGGGACACTCCTGCCTAGAGACACACAAATCCAACTTTGGAAACATTTTCAAACATAAGCATTAAAGAAGAAGTTGGCAGCTGGTACTCAGCTGTGGAGTCCAGCAGATCACAACGTCACACAAGGAGAGAGAAACGTCTCCTTTTCCCAGATCAGGTGCCTTTCTAAGAGCGTGGAAAGCACACCCGCAGACCACAGTGGGGAGCGCAGGATGTTTACTTGTGTCTGCTGAGGCCAGTGCTGGCTGACCACAGGATTCTCCAGAGGACATCAGCATTTAATGAAAGAACCATGAGGGCCACGCTCTGGCTCTAAGTGGGCCTCAGTGGGTGGGTTTTCTCTGTTTCAGGAAGACGTGGCAACTCTCTGGAGACAGGAGGAAAGCGAGGGTGAAGAACAAAGTGTGAGTCACTCAGATGGACACTTAGTGACCTGGGAAGACAGAGAATGGGTACAGGACAGGGGCGGAGGGCATTATGCATCTTTGTTGAGAAAATGAAGTGCCGTGTGGTCCAAACAAACGTATCAGTGGAGTTGACATACTTTTGATTTTGTGAGAAATAATGGTACATGAGGGTCTTTTCACATAGCCTTAGCTGTGTGAGCACAGATGAGGCAAATTATTATAATAATTGATGTCTGATATTTTATGTGAAACTACATTAAAATGCTCATTTAAGAGAAAATTCTCAAAGGAAGGCTCAACATCCATCTGTGAACTCCAAATGTCATTTCCCAGCTGGATGTGGCATTGGCGTGGAGGACTCTGCCTCAGCCTCGTCTCCTGACAAAAAGCTCAGTAGAAAATAGGACTGCTTCCACTCCACACAGCAACTGGCTTCTGATACATAATTGCTCTTGTGGTTAACATTTTTGTAAAAGTTTATGTTATTCTAGATTATTTACTGATACTGAGCAGATTACAGCTGCTGCTATTTAAATGGTTGCTCAAACACCAGTATTCTCCCAGATTCTTGTTCCACTCATCTCCTTATCACCATCCCTTAGGAATTAGAGATTAAATTCCACAATTAATTGCTGATAAGAGTACAAGAATATACAAAAACTTACATGTTTTAAAATGAATAATACTCAAAGGAAAAACAGTGGACACTAGCTTCCAAGTGAGGCACACAGCCCTCCCTGATGACGCGTGGTTTAACCACGGAGAGTGGACATCCTCAGTACTGCGTTTGATGTGCGGCATCGCGGGAGTTTGCAAGACGGTGTTTCTTAACGAGGGTCCGAGGCTGCTCTGATGAAATGCATACATCTATCACATGACTGACGGGAGAGAAGGAAATGCCTGGGGGATTTCAAAATGCTGCAGCGCCTGATTTTAAAGGAGTGGTTCTCAAATGCAGTAAATTTTTGTCCCCTTGGGGACATCAGCAATGTCTGGAGACATTTTTGGTTGTTGCAACCTGGGGCATGGGCTGTGGCTGAGGCCAGGGATGCAGCTTCACACCTGGCAACGCACAGAGCAGCCCTGCAAGAACTCTGACGCTCCGCATGCTGACAGTGCCAAGGCTGAGAAATGTGTCGGATGCCATCAGAACTCTTGGTTGGGAGAGTGGCTTTCAGAGCTCTTGAAAACTCACATGCAGCTTGAATACAAGAGCAAATAAATGTGGCAGATCAGACAGGCACAGCACACAGGGCTAGCTCTTCGTGAAGTTCGGATGAAGGGAAGGAGCCTTGGGGTTCTTTCTGCTTTTCAATGGTAGATGATGAGCCATTTGGCACCCCAAAGGCATACCAAAGGCAACAAGGGCCTAAAACCTGGACAGCCAGAGCAGAGCAATGGAGTGACCTAGTTAAGAGGATCATTTGAATGTTGCAGGAAAAAGGTATGAAGCCCAACGGGTGGTGGACTCCTCTCAATGGTGTCCATCAGGAACCCTGCTCTGCAGGTTGGAAGTGAGGTGAAGAGATGAAGTACTTTTTCCCTGTACCCTCTCACATCTCTCTGGGTAACTGCATCCCCCAGCCTATACAAATGGAGCTTTATCTCAGTTATATGCCAACTTCTTGTCACAAGAATATTCTCTGAGAACCGTCAAATGGCTGAACATTTCTTTTCAAGAACTAATGAAACTTTTCTATTACTCATTATACTGCTGTCAGAATTGAGACTGGCGAGAGAGCAATGAGAACCAGAATCCTAAAGGCAGGGTACTGTCAAGTCACAGTTGGGGATTTTGGCAGAAAACCAAAATCCCATCAACGCAGGAGGTACATTATTCATCCTTTAATTGCTTCTCATGGCTACTTCCAGAAACTGTAGGCTGCTCACACCTCGACAAAGAGGGGGAAAAGATAATGCGGCTTTTGAAATCTCTATTATGGCAGAAAACCTGGGTATAAATTTTCTAGACACGTCTATAAAATTCTGCTGGACGTGTGAATTGTTACAAACTGATAAAAATGCATAAAATTACGTGATCCACAGTGCTGTTCCTCTCTTGTCTTGAAAAACAAGAGAGTCTCAAGTGGTGACTGTCCTTGGGAATGCATTAGGATTACTAATGGTGAAAAAATAAATCCGGGGAGTCCTGTTGTCACATGGAGTGAGTTAGGATTTATCCCAATAACCACGAGGTGGTGATCTGTCATGCCTTTGATTGTGACATACACACGTCAGACTTTACCAGCTCTATAGAGCTTAAGGCAGTGGTCGCATGCTGTCAAAATAGTCCAGGTATTTCATCTGCATTCTGTCAACAGTCATTCAGGGTTTCAGGGAAGATGGTGATACAGGGAATCTATTGTCACACTGGGCACAGGTCTTAAGCCACAGAAGATAAAAAAAAAAATATTATAGCAAATAAGATGTCCTTCACTCTTCTATTACTGTGACTTTCAGTCCTATGAGTATTGAGCTCAGTGGCAGAACCCCTGTTTGGACAGTTAGGGTTTGGGCTCATGTGAAGTTCAGACGGTAGTTGGTCATCCCAGCTGACAGGAGACAGCAGCACCAGCTCACCAGGACCGTCTGCACTGGTAACTCAGGAGGGTCTTCTCCATGGTGCTTTTACCAATGCAGAATCCTACGATCACACCTTGGGACTGATTCTCCCGACACCATGCTATTCCCAGGCTTGACTCTTATTCTTTTTGGATGCTGCCGTCAATTTGACCACAGAATCTCCTGTCCTCCCCAACCTGCCCAGGGCCTCCCAGCACACTGGCTTCCTCCTGGGCTGACCCTCTATGGCACAGGGCCTTCCTTCATCTCTGCCTGAACAACTTGATTTCACTCTTCCAGAAATGGCACCTGACAAGGCTGGACGGCAGCAGCTCATGCTGACTGATGCTCCATTCTGTGCCAGTTGCTAAGCCCGAGAGGGGGGCCATTGCCTACAGCAGCTCCTTCTTCTCTCTCCTGGGTGCCAGCCCATGTGAGTCCCCGAGCACCCGGCCCCAGCATGTCCCAGTCGGCTAGCATGACCGGCTATGGGGTACCATGTGCTAGGAGGGAACAATAAAGTGTGACAGAGTGGGGCAGGGGCAGGCCCAGGAGAGATGGAGGAAAGTGTCCTGGTAGACAGGAAGTGTGTGTCTCTCCTCCTGGTTGAATGAGCCAATGAAGAAGATTGCAGAGGGGATGGAAATTGGCAATGACTGGTGAATCTGCACTTTGGAAGAAAGCAGGGGAGTGGAGGGTGTGTTCACCCAGAACTACAATCTCTCTGTACATCATGGTAGGCTGAAAGAGAGGGCCCTTCAGCTAGAGTTGGAAATTTCCTTGGGTCAACACCCCTAAACCTGTTGAATCATACTAAATTCTACTGGCTTTATCTTGAACCCAGGATTAAAAGGCATATCTGCAACACATGTAGGTCCCGTCCATTAGTTTTATGAAAAAATTAAGTATACTTGCTTAAACATTAGTTTATCTTTGGTAATTACCTCCAAAAGCAAATGCAAATTAATGGTGCATTAAATGGCAGCTCTTCTTTCCTTTTTGTTTTTGTTTGTGAGGACCAATTATTCCACTCCTGTATATACGAAGAATGGGGCAGCTGAAGTTCCATGTGTTCTACATGTGGACGTGTTCTAGATGTGTGTTCTAGATGCTGACGTATTCTAGATGTCAGTGTATTCTAGATGTCAGTCTTGCTTTTCTAACTTTATTACTTCCAGTGATTGACTGAGGTATCTCTCGAACACGCACATTTGGATCCTTCTGAGCTTCACTGAGTGGTTTTGATTACAGAAAGATCGATTCTTTTCAATCTCGCTGAAATAGTGGGCGAAGGATTTTTCCTCCTTGTCATGACTAAATACAAACAATGTTGTGGGAGCCTGAGCTCTGTCCTGAAGTTGGACTCGGGTGCGTCTCCCTCCTGCACCAGAGGGAGCTGTCTTTGTTGTTGGTGTTTTTTAATTGACAGCCTTATTGAGATATAACTCATGAACCATCACATTCACCTTTTAAGCTGTGCAATTCAGTGGTTTGTACTCTATTCATAAAACTGTGGGAGGGATCTTTTTACAAATGCACATCTGGTCTCACCTGCACTCCTCGAAACCCCACAAAGCTTTACCAGATTCACATTCTGCCACTCTCTCTTTTCCTGCAGAGTCTTGTGCCGTGTGGAGCAGGTAAGAGATTAACAGTTGCAGGAGGAAGGTAGCCATCACTTTAGGAAAGGGCTAAGCTCAGAGATCGACTAAATCTGGGAATGTTTGTATTCTGGCAAAGGTATTATACATCAGAACTTTATACACAATAAAATGTTATGGTTATGGTGTGCCATGTGTATGTTTTGTCTTTTTAAAAACGGATACAATTATTTTTCTCCTAATTTCAGACTGGGACATTTCAAAATCTGATACCCAGATTTTATGCCAGCTGGAGTTTGTTAAAAATCACCAATTCTTAAGCCTCTCCAGACAGGATGAAAAAACGAGTCAATAATTGATAAAATGTTTGTTTCCATGGTATTGTGAGGCAATGGGCTAGAATTTATCAACTCATTGAAATAAATAAACCACCCATTGAATACATTCAAACTCTTCTCTAGGGGGTTGAAGAATAATTTCTGAGTATAAAAATATGCACAGACTAAATCACCCATAAAACTGAATATTTATTCTTATCCTGAAATCTCCATGTGACTTAAACTAATAATTGCTGTGATTAATAATCCATATTTTAAAAAATTCCCAGGATGCTGAGAGCAGGCACACTGGCAGAGCCCCAAGCGCCTGCCTCATGCTGTTATTAGGTTTCTGTGCAAAAGCCCTAGACAGCACTCTGCTTGGTTGACCCCTTGACACAGGACCGTCTGCTGCCTTGACGTCCCTCGGACATACTAATAGCAAATTAAAGCAGGATCCTTCTTTGCAAATCCATTTTTCTGAGGTTGGATGAGTTCCAGGCTTAGTAATACCAGGTTCACAAGCTCTTGATACCACTCCTTAAGAAAATAGCATACTGATAACAGAAGCCCAATTTTTTTTTCTTTTTTTTTCTTTTTTTTTGCAGTGTTAGGGATTGAACCCAGGGTCTTGTGCTTGCAAGGCAGGCGCTCTACTAACTGAGCTATATCCCCAGCCCCAGAAGCCCAATTTTATGATGTGATCCAATGAATCACTTCAAAACATGGCTAAAATCAGAAGATTGGAAACAACCTAAATGTCCACCAATAAGGAGCTGGTTAGCTGAGCTCACGCGGCCTGCGGCCTTCTGTGCAATCACTACAACTGGTCTGTGTGGGGCTGGTGAAGAGTGACAGCCAGCTGTGGGGTGATGGCGAACCCAGAGGCAGAGGGACAAGTGTCACATGGTGACACCACAGCTTTGCCCCTCATGAGCTGTGTGTCGTAAGCAGGTCACACCTCTCCTCTGCTTCTCCATGAGTACAACAGGGGAGAGGGCACGACTTGCCATCCTTGGGTTGTAACCACCCCAAAGTGGCGCTTTTATTCGGGGTGAGGTACAGAGCACTCAGAATGAGCCTACATGATGAAGAGGACACGGATATTTGCTGCTACTCTCGCCCCCACCACCATCATCATCACCAGCAGCAGAACATAGACATGTTCATCTGGGCCTAGACATGTGTGGAAGGAGGTGGGAACTGTGGCTGCCTCTGAGAGAAGGTACTGGAAGCTCTGAGACAAGGTGGTCAGAGGAAGATTCCCCTGTTCACAATATGCTTTTGAAATCATTGAATTTGTGTGCATTTGTTACTTTAAAAAAAAAACCACAAAGTTTTTAAAACATGAACAAATAGAACTGCTGGCAGAAGCAAATGTGTTTGAGATGAGTGTCTGTGATGTTCATAGTGACTCAGCCTGGACTCTGAGTTAGACTCTCAGCCCCGCCTCGAAGCTGAACGCAGGTGGCCATGCACAGACCATGTCCAGCCCTGGAATAGCCAACACCCTGGACTGGGGACCCTTGGCCCAGCCACAGGCCATTACCCCTTGGCATGATGGCTGCCTGGACGAGGGCCCTTCCCTCCTGCTGGCCTCTCTGGCCTCTCTGGCCTCCACTCGTCCCTTTACCTCACCTTGCCCCTCTCATCCAGCTGTGAGACTCAGCCTGGGACCTCACTGGGCAATTTCCTGCCCACAACACTCTCCTGGCGCCTGGGCCACACTCCTGGGCCAGGCTCTCACCATCCCGCAGCTCGTCTGGCCATGCCCCGTCTGCCCCTCACTTGCAGCCTGCTCTTCCCACCCATGCCCTCTTCCAGGGGCTGTGTGCCACTGCACTGTGGCTCCAGCTCACCTGGGTCCAAATCAGCTGTCACTGACAGTTGTGTCTGTAGAACCCAGAAGTGCTGTCCTTTCTGTCCTCAGCCTCCCCAGGGTGCCCAGGGATGATACCACCTGCTGGCCACACAGGCAAGAGGTGAAGAGGGCCGGCATGGGCATGGGCACCATCCCATGCTGCGTTTCTCCTTCTCTCTCCCTTCCCTGGGTCCACTCTTTCTACTTGGGGTTTCAGCAGGGGGAGAAAGGGCAGGGCGGTGCCCTTGAGCAGCCGGCAGTTCCACTCACGGTCCCTGGAAGCTACAGTACTTCATGGAGTCATGGAGGGGCTTGGCTTCTGGGGTCTCATGGAATGTGGGGGTGGTGGGCTGACTAGGGACCAGCCCTCAGGGACGTCTGTGTGTAAATCACACCTTGAGGCAAACGGGACAGGCACTTACTGGACTGTGCGTCATGGGAAGGCAGGAGGCCACCAGGGAGGACGCAGCCCTGGTGGGAACCTTGAGCCTCTGATGAGAACCAGGCCATTTTTCAAAAGCAGAGTGTGCACCAGTGACCGGGAACGCCACCGGCCACCCCTGAACCACTGTGCGGACACTAGCCCGGGGCGGTCTTGGGATCCGAGACACTGACTAGCCGAGCTCACGAGCCATCTTGTTCTCTGGCTCATGCCTCATGCTTGTGACCCTGAGGACATCTGCATTATTGCCTTAGGCACGACCCCCCCAAGGGGCCGCAGTAACTGCATGCCCACGTCCATCGTCTCAGGCTGGACTCTTCCTCCTTTGCAGGCTCGCGCTGGCCTTCAGGGTTTAAAAGTACTTGCTCACAATGAGCCTCTTTAAAATCTGTTGGAGTGATTGGAAGCTGGCGAAGCTCCCGAGCCACACGCTGTCCCTCCCGAGCACAGAGTGCTCTCGCCGATCCCGGGGAGGCTCCGTCCCTCGTGGGCCTGCTTTGTGCGGAACACTGTCATAGACTCAGGAGATAAAGCTGGGCCGTGGGCAGTGAGGACATGCCACGGCCTTCCCTGTGACGGGAAAGCCCCCTCCAAAGTCAAAAAAATTCCCATAAAGATTAAAAAACAAACTCCAGGCGCGCACGGTCAGCCTGCAGGGCTGACCCTCTGTGGCCCACCGTTCCCGAGCTCAGGGCTCTCGATTTTACCTCCACTAACGTGCATTCCGCCGGCACTTTCTCCATAAATCACGGCTGTGAGCCGCCTTTTGTTTTGGTCTCAAGAAACTGTTGGGTCTGAGTAACTCCAGGAAGAGCGCCGATGGCCCAGGACCATCAATCTTCCCTCCCTGCGTGCTGTGAGCTGCACCGTGGCCCTTCCCGGGCAGCTTCAGACCGGCCATTGTTAGCAATGGCTTTGACCGCTTGGAATGCTGATTGCATATCAAAGGACCCGAGCTCCGGGTAGGTTAGGGAGGAGGACCCCTCCCTGCCTGGAACTCAGCCAGGCCCAGGGGTGACCCTGGGCGAAGGCCAGAGGACTTTGCCTTGGGGCCAAATAGCCAATTTTAGATTTTGAGCGGTGAGCAGTCTTGAGATGCCCGAGGGTGCTCGTGTTCAAATCCTGTACTGCCCTGAATCCACAGGGCTCGGTCCCTGCTCCCTTGACTCTACCTCAAGTCCCACGTGACCTAGGAGAAGACTCTTCTGCTTCTCCCGTTTCCTGGTGCTCAACTTTGACTCTGAGCTCAGGAGTCAGCGATGCTGCCAAACGAATCCTGCTGAGGAGCTCAGTTAGTGGAACGAGGACAAAAAGTAAGAACACCTCTGACGATGGAGGTGGACGCACTTCTATGACAACAGTCACGAAAGGCTGCGCTTCGGTTCCCTGATAAACGTCCTGCAGACGCACAGTGTTTGGAACGATGAACCAAATTTGCCGAGAAGAGAGCAAAGTAACTGAGAAAAAGATGAGCAGTCCCAAAAGAAGAAAAATAAGCCCCCAATGAATGAGGCTGTCACAGGAAAATAGGAGCAGCCTGTGTGTGGGGCACATTGTGCTCATACATGGGATATTTCTTAATAGGAAAAATGATAAAATTTTTAATTTATATTTTTAATTTTTAATTTATATTGTACGGAAGTACAATATAAAAGGAGATTTTTAAAAATTTTGGTGTATGTGCTTCCATCTCATTGAGCTGCTAGGCATAGTAGGGACACCATGATTAGGATTATTAATCCTCGTCAACAATAAAAGCAAATACAATATTTGCTATCTATTTATTTAGATGTTGTCATCCAAACTGGGCCACTTTGGGGAGTGCAAAGGGATGCTGTTCATAAGCACCTCCTGACTGTAGCCTGAACTGGGCCACCTGGGTGAGCCTGAACGAGTCCTCCTGCATCACCTGGTGGTATTCTTTTCCCCATTTCACAGGTGAGCAAGTGGAGGCTTGCTCAGCCTCACATAGTTATCAACAGAAGAGCTGGGTTAGAACTGGTGGCAAAGCATTTGCTTTTCTGGGCAGACTCCCAGCCAGGGACACATCCTGGGCATCTTGGCACTTCCCACCTCAGGGTCTGGGAAAAGGACCAGGGCAGATTAAACAAGAAAACTCTCCCACCTGCCACAGAGTCTGGGACAGGGGCAGCAGGAGGGGGAGCAGAAAGGCCCCTGGACAATGGGGCTGTCTGGCTGGAGCCCTTTCCTCTCCCCCCACAGCCCAGGATTTATTCCGCGGCTTGTTTCATCTCTGTTCAAGGAGACTCTTATCCAACGTTTGATTGAACATAGAAGGGAACCCCAGAAACAAACCCTTCAAAGAATATTCTCCACAGAACGACACCTGCCCATGAGGATGGCAGCAGCATGGGCACCAAGGGTGATGGGAGCCCCGAGGTGCCCACAGGAAGCACTGCAGGATGCCAGCTCCCATGGCTTTACCTGCCCAGCACCTGGTCTGCTGACCATGCCCTCCAGACATCACCTCTGGGCCTCACAATCCTGCCAGGTTAGCCCCACTTCCCAGGTGAGGAGGACGAGACGCAGAGATCGCAGGTAGGGAAAAGGGCCGGGGTGGGGGGGGGGTGGTGGGAATGACAAACTCCCTACGCGCCCTGTGCTCTTGACGGTACCACCCACATGGCTCAGGCTACTTGGGGGCTGCGCTTGAAAGAGAAAGAACAGAAACACAAAGAGACCCCTTGCTGCAAGCCTCCAGCAGATTCATCACCCCGGACGTCATGGGAGGTTGCAGGACCTCAGAGATCAGAGCCTGCCACCATTGTCCTCGATGCCTGCACAGCTGCCCTGGTGGCTACCTTGGGAGCTTCCACTCAGCTCAGAGGGCTCCTGCAGCAGCCAGGTGGCCCCAGGCTGCTCCTTCCGATGCACCTGGGTTCTTTTGCTAATCTGGACACACATTCATCTCTTTAGCTCAGTGCGGCATGCATGCCTTTGACCTTTTCCTCTTTTTTCCTAAGATGGCAGAGCTATAAAATGTCCACATTTTATGGAGTAGGCGAATGTCCATAAATCCAATTGTAAGCATTACTACAATATTATATTTTAACAACTCAGAGGAGTCTGGTGAAAATCCTTATAGTTGAACAGCCTCGGGCAGTATAACAGCTCACTATGGAAACAGGTTCCCCTTGCTCAGGATTCGCCTTCTCTGATGACACCTTGGTTGATTTTATAGGTGGATTAATTAACTTCACCTCTTTCCTATTGTTATTATCAGATAACTCTGGGCAAGTGAAAAATGCCTGTCAGTTTGTAGGGAAAGGAGGAAATAGGTGCTTTTCATTGAATTGGTTAACCAATGGCAGTTGACCCGGATCGTGTTTGTGGAATCTAGGTCACTGGGAATTGGAAATGAGTGGAATGAACAGAAATAGGAGCTGGATAATTCTGAAAGTTGCCATGAAAGTAAAACAGCACCTCACCGTACCAAGGAGGATGACAACCTCTGCAGACACCAAGCCTGGAAGGAGCACACTCTGAGTCTCCTGGGGATGGCACATGCCCACACGTCTGTCAACGATGAGGGACTCCATTCTTCAGAGACCGTGCCTTCCTAGGGCTACATAAAGCAGGACCCGAGTTTCATTCACTCTCTAAAACCTGCGTCGTCCTCTGCATGGCAGCAAGGTTGCTCGTGAATGTTTACTGTGTACCTACTAGGTGCCACGTCCCTCACAGTGCCCCCCGAGTGCAGCTAGTCAGCCGTCCCTGTCTGCAGCCTCCACGTTCACAGATCCAACCAACCGTGGGTTGAAACCTTCTTTTAGAAATTGCTTTTGTCCTGAACGTTACGGACCTTTTCTTGTCGTCATACCATGAACACCACCGTGTAGCAATGATTTACACAGGGTTTTCCCTTGCATTAGGTATTACGAGTGACCCAGAGATGATGAAACCTGTCCCTGGGGAGGTACAAAGGTTTAATCTAGGCCATTTAATACAAGGGCTGAGCCTCTGCGGAGGCTGGCATCCCCCGAGGTTCCTGGAGCCAACACCCCGTGGATGTCGAGGGACAACTATGCTACAGTCTTTTGTGTGACTGAGGAAGAGAGGTTGGGAGCGTAGCTGACCAGTCCCAGGGCTCCGGGCCTTCACCTCACACTGAACAAGGACACTCACGTTTGTCACGCTGGAAGAGCAAAACGGTTGGGGATGAAACTCAAGATGCCCGGTGAAATGGAATTTCAGATAAACAACAAATCAGTTTTTCAGTAAAGTGTGTTTTACAAACTACGAGGGCACACTACAGAGAACTCTTCTTCACTCAAGTTTCAACGGGGACCCCACATTGGTGTCTGCTGGACTTGGCTGTCCTGGGCGTCTTCCTTTCTGCCCTGCTGGTGACTGTGGGCAGTGTTGTCAGGGCCTTGCTCTAAAGCGGCTTTGAAAACCTGACCTTGCTGGCCTACATCAGGGAGCGGCTTCCCGCAGATACGGGCCTGGCAGGGTCCATGCCCCTGAGGGCAACGTGAGGCCTTTCTTCTGGGGCACCAGCTGCCCTGGGCAAAGGAACCCCACACCTCCAGCAGGCCACAGAGGTCCAGGGACTTTCAAAGAGTATTTTTGTCCCTTCCCTTTAAAGGTTGAAAAGACCCCCACCATGTCCCCTTGGAGACACTCATACATCCTCTTGGAAAGGAATCTGGCAAAACACCCAGAACTGTAAATGTGCCCAGCCCTGAGAAGCTTCCTCTGACTCCCTCTGGAGGAGCAAGTAACGGTCCTATTGGGCCTGGCTACCAAGATGCTCCTCCCAGACTAGCCTGCAATATTCCAAACACAAGACTCACCTACTTGTCCAGCAGTAGGGGAATGGCTCCAACAGATGGCCAAGGCACTTGGTGGACTAGTTCCCAGGCCTTAACAACTGTGATGCTGACGATTCCGCAGCAGCATTTGAAATGCATATGGTGTATTACAGAGAAAGGAGGGTGCAGAGTCATGTTGACATGATGATGTAACACACATAAAAAAAGATCTGAGTGGGACATATAAATTAACAATTATGCTCAGGTTATTGGATCATGGGTAATTTTAGTATGTACCAGTTTCTACCCATTTTATAATGTTATAACATGTGGACAAGGTTAAAATGCTTAAAATAAACTCTTCACCATCTGTCTTTTCTTTCTCACTTAAGGAAAAGGAATTTGGCCAGCGAGTTGCAGTTCATTGTTCAGATCCAACAAAGACGGGAGAGAAGTGTTGAAATCTGTCCCAGGGGAACCGGAGGCAGGACTGAGATCCAAAAGAGCTGGAATTCCCCTTCTTCCAGGAGATGAGACCCTCCCCGTCCCCCCTACAGAGCCATGGGTCTGGGCCAGGTGCTGTGAAACCCTATTATGTTGAAGAGACACCAAGTCCCCACGGCTGTCACAAATCACATGTGAAAAGCAGTGGCACCTCTGTCCTTGTTCAGTACAATGTTTATCTCTAAACCCTATCTTGTCAAAGACTGCCAGAACCAACAGGCCAGATGTCCCCAGGTCATCTTGTCCTGCACCACCTTGGGGCAGTCCCACTGTCCATCAGCAGTCCCTTACTCCTGAGGTCCTCAGCAGTGGGGTTCAGCCCCCTGTGAACTGTGATGTAACCGGGTGCAGCGTGGAACTGTGGGCACTTCTCTCTCTAGCAAAGCAGGGAGGCAGGCAGCTCCCACTGCTCGCAGGCTGCTGGCCCCGGGCTCACTCAGGACTCACTCTGGGCTTCTGCATGGAACTTTTCTTTGCAGACAGGGTGCCAGGCTTGAGCATCTCTGCAACATGGCCTGCTCCCTCCTCCAAAGCATCCCGCTTAGGGAGCTGGCCTCTGGAGTCTGATATGAAGTGAATGTGCAGGTTCATAAGGTGTGGCCCCATACAGAGCAGCATTTCTGGGGCAAATACCTTAGGCTCCGTGAACTGGTTTCTTTATCTGAGAAATGGGGACAGGCTGGTGCTTATTCCTTCGGGTTGCTGGAGGAAGAGCCTCTGGTCTGGTAAGTGCTACGTGTGGGCCAAACAGGTGTGTGGCTTGTGTCCTTCCTGTAATCAGGGTTCCTGGCTCCCCAGCAGCCACTGAGCTCTGACCACAGCTGCTACCAACACTCACTGGGGTCCCCTGGTCAATCTGATGGTGGTGCTGACCCAGACAGTTGCCATAGGCTTCCTTTTGGGCTGGAATCCTGCACTGGGTGGTTTCCCGCCATCTCATGGCATCAAGGCAGTGACATCCTCTCTCCGGAGTGGCCAGTATCACAGAGGGGGCTGCGGACCTGCAATTCACGCCTTCCTGGTGTCGGCGTCAGCAGGTGAGACGCAGAGGCTGTCTCTGCAGTCTCCCTTCCCCAGTTCCTCTCGGCCTGTCCTTGGAGGCCTCGGTCTTTATTCAGTGCATACTCCAATTTCCTGGGAAATTAGACTTATGATAGGAAATTTTCCATCGTCTCACACAGGGCCGAGGCAAGCAGCCTTTGTCAGCTGACTCATCACACTTGCTGATCGTTCCTGTTCCCTGGAGACTGAGACAGCCCTGCTCTGCGAATCCCCTGCAAATGCTTTATTCAGACAAGAAAAATTCTTCATTTTGCCTCATGTCATTTTTCCTACCGATTTATGGTCTAAAGCACTTACAAGCCCTTCCACTTAGACAGCATGCAGTCCGAGGGGGGGCCGGTTGCTTATAATGAGCGCGACCCTAAAGGCCCGTGTGCCATTTAATCGAGTAGTTCTTGCTTCCTTAATAAGTCCAAAGTGTGATGCTCTCGCAGACACAAATATGATTCCAAAGGGCATCTCTCCGACTGTCGCTGCCGCCTGTCACGTTCTCCCCTCGCTCACTCAGGCTAAGGGCTGAGCAGGGACACTAACCTGGATGGGTGCTGCTCCTCCACGGATATTCTTTCGTGGCTGGCCTTTGCCATAAGCACCACGAGCAACGAAATGAAGCATAACCTTCCATTTTAAATGCCCTTGAATGAGCGAGCTGAGAACCTATTAGGTGTCTATATAAAAATCTTAAAAGGCCACAACTCACATTTGAGAAAGCCCAGCGAAGGCGAGGAGAGCTGGGGAGTCTCCTCGGCCCCCCCCGGCGGGAACCGGCAAGGCCAGGGAAGACGGGCGCAGCTCCGCCTGGGCCGGTGGGCAGGAGACGGGCTGAGGCCAGGCCGCTGGACAGATTCCGAGCAGAAGCGCCACAGGGCTAGAGGACGCTCCCCGGGGCCTTCGGACCCTACCGGCTGGGAAGGGCAATGACGGGCACCGGGCACGGTTGCTCTTGGGCATGATTGTAACGACTGCATCTGGGAGTGTGCTTTCTATGAAACCAAGGCTGACCTTGCCACCCTGGCACCTCACCAATGACTGCTGTCACCTTACCCCTGGGGACAGTGCTCAGTTATGTGAAGGAGAAAACTGACCTCTGAGAGGCTGGGTGGAGGGTCCAGGAGAGGCAGGGCCTGGATTCGAACCCAGCACTGTGCCCTCACAGCAACGTGTGACCCCACCCTGACTCAGGCCGCAGGGCTCCAAACATCTGGACTCTGGCAGGGGGGAGGGGACGGTGCTGGGGGAGTGTGGAAGTGCTGCTTAAAGGCAGGTCATGGGTGACAGAGGGTGCATCATCCAGGTCTCTGCAACACACCGAGGGGTCAGAGGGGCCCAGCTCCCTGCAGAGCAGCCTGGAGAGGCAGCTCATGGGCTCTCTCTCATCTCCTCCCTGGCCGAGGGGGAGCCTCTCCATGTTCAGCTCCCCCGTTGAGAGACAGACAGCCCCTGTGGCTTCCAGGCTGGCTGTGCTGGCCAGGGAAGAAGAATGCCGGGACCCACCCGCCCCACGCCTGGGCGTCTCCTCTGTCAGGGCCTGTCCTGCCCCTGGAGCAGGGGCAGCTCTGGACCACCCCTCTTGGGTGGGCACTGCTGAAGAAGTGTGTCCCCAGGCAGGAGAGGCAGGAACGGGCCTGCAAGTTTGGATGGTGGTTGCTGGGAAGCCTCTGGGTCGCCTTGCCCCGATAGAGAGGACTCAGGGGCGTCTTCCCAGGACTCCGCGGCCCTCAACCCATTCTCTGTCTGGATCACTCGTCTCCAGAGCCCTGCCTCCTGCCTTCCCTGCTCACTCAGCTCTGGACGGCCCAGTGCCATGGTCACAGCCTCACAGTGTCACATCCACCTGGTCAGTCACAGACCTGCTTCTGGTCACCTGGGAGCAGGTTTGGGGTGGGAAGTGGCTCTCAGAGGAAGGGGGCTCAGGAGAGGGAGGGGTGTGGGACTGCTCTGCACCATTGCTCTCAGGAGAGGCGGCCCTGGAGGCGGAGTGGGGAGTGCTCCCCCCGGGGAGGAAGATGACTCTCGGTGTCAGACTCATAATTGCCCAGCCTCCCGGGAAGCGTGGGCAACTGCGGGTTGCATCTGTTACAGCTTTGTGTCTATATTATATGTCACATCCTAAGATTACAAAGCATGGGGGTGGAACGGAAATGAGGAGAAAGAACTTATTTCAAAATATGTCACACGCTCAGGGACTGTGGTCTGGCAGTCAGAGTTTCAAAGCTGAACCGTCTCTGTACAGTGTTCTAGTTAAGTGACCTCATTTTACAGGTGAGGAAACAAGCTCAGAGAGGTGAAGAAATCTGAACAAGGCCACACAGCAGATTGGTGTGAGTTCAGGAGAAGAACTTCTGTGATTCTTGTATTATCTCACCTAATCGTTTGGAAAATTGGCCTGCTTTTCCTTTTACTTTTTAGCTAGAAGCCAGCCTTCCTTGCAGAACTGGAGGTATGCGTGCCTGTGTATCACACGGGAGTGGAAAGCAAGCACCCATTGAGGCTGCACAATCAGGATGGGGGAGCTCAGAGCACCCCACCCTCCCCTGCCACACAAAGCAGGCTGGTCTTGTCTGACAGACTGATAACCAGCTGGGATCTCAGCACATTCCATGGTCAGTCTTCGTCACAGAGACAGAGTTCAGTAGGAACCCCAGCTCACAGACACGTGGCTGAGAGCCTGGCTCCTCTCTGGCCTCCCTGGACTTGCAGTTGGGAACTCCCGGGTCACAAAGCGACCATTACAGCACTGACCATGGGATGCGAGCGCCCACTGCGTGGAAATCCCAGCTACTTCCCCAGGGGAACAGATGGAAGCCTTTCATAACAGTAATAGGAACAGGGACGTGGAGGGAAGTTTATCCAGAAACACGAAAGGGGTCAGCCTGAGTCCCGCTTGGGGACAGCCCGGGTGGGTGTCCCGTTGGGGACAGCTGCAGTGCGGACGCCTGGCACAGACAGCTCATGCAGGCTGGGGTGCTGTTCCGCACACATGGTACAGATGGCTTAAAGGTGACGTCGCCCCAGGGACACATGGCCCACGTCATTCCTGGGGCCAGTGCTATACTTTAGTCGCTGGACGTCGGCCTGAGCAGAGCTCCAGCCTGGGCTCAGGACCATGTGGGCAGGGTGCACGAGCTCGGGCAGGACTGGAGCGAGGGGAGGACAGGGTGAGTGCGTGGCCCCTGGCGGGAGCCTCCCTGTGCAGGGGAGGACATGATCGCTGCCCTCCTGCCCACAGGCAGCCTGACCACAGGTGAGGCCCTCACCCACCAGGTGGCAGCGTGGTTCCAGAACCCTCCATCAAAACAGCAGGACCAGGATGGTGCAGGGTGAAGGGCGCGGGCAGGACGGTGTGGGCCTGAGTTTGGACGCTGGCTCTGCCACCACTGGCTAAGTGACTTTAGGGAAGGCTGAACATCAGCACCTGAGATAGATTAGTAATTAACCACTGCCCTTGTTGCTAGGCTAAATCAGAGAAGTGTCTGGAGTGCTTGGCACAGAGGAGGTGCTCAGGTTGACAGCCGACATTGGCTGAGGGGCCAGTATAGGCCAGGGCCTTCTGGGGCCAGGACACAGGGAGAAAGAAGATGGACTGATTAGTGCTGCCTGCTGGAACTGCTTCGTGAGCTGAAGAAGGGCAGCTGATTTGCAAACCACCAAATTTGCAAGTTTTAAAAATATGAACATGGCCTATACTGTGTAAAGTGAAATTTATTCCTATTTTACTCCTTATTCTTGTTGCTCATCCTCTGAAAATGATTTCTTACCTTACATCAGTTTCAATAATGACATTCCCGTGAAGATAGTTACTGCCATCATCAACATTATGGTCTTACCACCACCATCATCACCACCACCATCACCATCATCACCACCATCCCACCACCACCACCACCTCCACAATCATCATCTC